>JAOXNZ010000105.1:9832126-9850970 GCA_028566095.1 Kryptolebias brasiliensis | reverse complement strand
TGAAATACCTTAATATTATTTGACCATTATCCTTTCATTTTTCTTTGGGTTTTTGATTTCCTCTCTTTGTTTTTTCTCTTTTCAAGCTAACGAGCACCCTGAGTTGTGTTCATGTATGTGTTCGAAATGTTAATATACAGTCAAACATTTTTAAATTCTAATTTGTTTTTTTTATATCATGACATTTAAAAAAATTTGTACACTGCAAAGTCTCCAAATTATACAGATTCTGCCCAAGATGAACACCAGCACAAGGCATGTTGTATGACGCTATTATTTATTTAGGCCATTTCATAATAATTTCTGACACTTCTAAGTTCAATTAAAACTATTTTGGGTTATGTTGGACTTTCTAAATGATGACAATAATAATTGTGATGTGTACTGACATCAAAAAAGGCAAACCATACTTTGAAACCATCTCACTCCCTTTGTGTCATACTGGCATTTCAACAGCTGCGATGACCACAAATGATAGATTCTCCAGTCCAGCTGCTCTGCTGCTCTCCACAGATCTAGCTGTATGACTCATGAGCACAAGGCAAAAAAAGCTCCTTGTTTTGATGATTTTGAATTAGCAATATTTTACAGGAAGCATAACATAAATGTGTAAAAGGCTCTCGTGTTACACTTTTGAAAATATAGATTTGATTCACCACCCCAACATGCTGTATGTCTGTCTTATCCAACACATGGGGCAGAGTATCAGAGTTTATAAATGAGTGTAAATTTCCCTGCCAGGTTTGTCACATGATAAACTCACTCCTTGCTTTTTTGGGCAAAATACTGCACACCTCCTTTAGGTCTTTGTGCATTTGCAGGCCTCTCGTGAAAATTTTACCGTTTTATGTAATTCTTTTGACATTGTTTCTCACTTTTATGCTACCTGGGATTTTATGATTTTCACCAATAAAACTCTTGAAGATGTGAATTTTACTATTTCAAATTAAAAAGGCAGATTGTCTGCGATTGATCCGGTTTCAGAGGAAACCCAGTCTAATGGATTTCACTGTTTTCCCGTAATTGCCTTTTTGACCTGTCAATCTGGATCACATTTAACTTTATTTGCCTCAATTTGTGTGTTCCTCCTCGCTCCGAAATGGCTTCACCAGACACGAGGGTTTGGGAAATCTCACATGCTGCTAGGAAAGTAGCGCAGCCGTCCCAGCTGTTAATAGAGGTTGCAGATGAACACTTGCAGATGACTAATTCATGCCACTGTTTTGAGTTTTTATTTTATTTTTTGCAGACTAACCTTAAGATCCAGTTTTTGTCAAAAGACTCAGCTGATTTTTGCTGCACATTTCCCCCTGTGTATCAGATACCTTCATCAACATTAACAGTTGTGTTTTGTGTCATTTAAAAGAGGGCATTAGGGTTTTTTTAAATGACCAAAAGCACCAACTTATGACTTCTTTCTCTTTCCTGTTTGCTTTTTCCCCCTTTCTTGTTTTCCTTAATTCCCAGGAGGCCTAATGTTCCCCTAACACTGTAATTAGGTATCGCTCATGTTGCAAGGGATGGTTTCCCTTTTTGAAAGCCTCTTCTGTTGTGAAAGAAACATAAACTGTGTTGTGACACTCTTGAGTACAGAAAAGGATGACTGTTCGAATCCAGGGACGGGCTTCTCGTCACTAAAGATGCTGAGCCCTTACTAAGCTGACAAATTGCAAGCGTTTTGATGTATAAACTGTATAAAGATCAAACGAAATGTTAAAGCTGCTGCCAGTGGCTCATTGGGGTCACTGTGGTAACCACACACTTGAATCTGTCACTCCCTGGCAACAAACCTAAAAAGACAGGCAGACTGAAACAAACAGTCCAAAGTAAGTCTAAAACAGTGTGCAAAAACATATTGAAGAAAATTCCAATGCAATAGAAGTCAGTGAGAGTTTGGGGGCACACATTCAGCATTCTGGGGGCATTTGAGGAACAAGCTGTAAGTCCTATAGCAGTAAGAGACACTAGGTAAAAGAAGACAAAAATATCTATTTTCATGTATGAACTGTAAGTTCTTTCAGCTGCTCCCTTCTTCAGGAATTGCCACAGCACGCAAACTCACACAAAATATTTAGGGATTGTTATACACTGGAGGCTCTTGGGTTCAAACTTGCAATCTCAGGATTATAAAACAGCAGCAATGACCACTGAGCTACTGCAGCCCTGTATGAACTGTATAAGTGTAAAAACTGTGGAAATAAAAATAGTTTGCAAAAATGTAGATAGTTTAAATTCAGCCTAAATTTTCCTGAGTGTTCGGTTCCTGATTTTTGACCAGATTCTGACTTTACGGATCTCAGACTTGAATTTAACTTAGGATATTCTCTACTCTGGATTATTTATTGATTGCCTGAACTCTGATTTTGATCTGACCAGCTTTCCTGTATATGTTGCAGTTATCCTTTAATTTACACTCAACTGCCACTTTATGAGGTACGCCCTGCTTGGACCATTGGACCAGGTCAGACCCTATTTTGCCTTCAGAACTGCCTTAATTATTTAAGTCATAAATTCAACACGATGTTGGAAACATTCCTCAAAGATTTTGGTCCATATTGACATGTTAGCGTCACACAGTTGCTGCAGATTTGTCAGCAGCACATCCATGATGTGAATCTCTCCTCCACCACATCCTAAAGGTGCTCGATGGGACTGAGATCTGGTGGCTATGGAGACCTTTGGAGTTTAGTGAATCCAGACCCATCAGAGCAGGCAATGTTTTTCCAGTCTCTTATTGTCCAGTTCTGGTGAGCCTGTAGCCTCATTTTCCTGTTCTTAGCTGACAGGAGTGGCTCCTGGTGTGGTCTTCTGCTGCTGTAGCCCATATTCTTCAAGGTTGGACATGTTGTGTGTTCAGAGATGGTTTTTGGCAGACCTTGGTTGGAACAAGTAGTTATTTAAGTTACTGCTGCCTTTCTGTCATCTCAAACCAGTCTGCCCATTTTCCTCTGACTTCTGACACTACCAAGCCTTTATTGTCAACACAAAAACCACTCATTGGATTTGTCTTTAAACCCTAGAGATGGTTAGGTGTTAAAATTCAGTAGATCAGCAGTTTCTGAAATTCTCAGACCAGCCCATCTGGCACCAACAACAACACGGCCTTTAAAATCACTTAAATCCAATTTCTTTCCTGTTCTGATGCTCAGTTTGAACTTCAGCAAGTTGTCTTTACCACGTCTACATGCCTAAAGGCATTGAGTTGCTGTCATGTGATTGGCTGATTAGCTGTTTGTGTTAAAAAGCAATTGAACACATTAACCTTAAAAAAGTGGGTGGTGAATGTATTCTTCCTGGATGTACTTCTGGGCTCTCACCTTTGTCATCACGCCACTTACCTCCCACTTACTTGGCCCTCACATTTCCACCTGTCATGGAGCTTCATCGCAGGCTCATCTGTGGATTGTTGAATGCTACCTGCTGTCTTCTCTGTTAACCTCTGCAATTCTCAGATCAGCCAGCAACAGACCTACTTAGTCATGAATATCTTCTACCAAAACTAAGATCTGAATCCAGTCATTCTGGTAACCAGCCTAGCTCTCTTTTGAGAAATTACTTCTTGTTGTCGATGATCCTGGTCAACTTGATACATTTAAACACATTTTTCAACAAGTTCATTTCTCTGACACTGTCCCATAATGAAGGGTGCATGGAAGTTTTAATCAAACCAAAGCCAACTGACTGTCTATTCTGAATCATGTTAGCACCAATCATCATTCATCTGTGGTCAAACTACTCAGAAAATAGGGTGATTTAAGAACAAGTTCAGAACAAATAAAGACACAAGTGTCTTTAAAGATCCATGGGCCCAGCTCTTTTCCATTGCTGTCTTATCCAGATAACTAGGTGTGATGTGCTGTCAGTGGAAACCTTCACATAACCTAACAGAATGGGCAATTTTTTGAATGTAGATTTTTGATAAACATCTACCACCAATCAACTTCAATATAGCTGGAACCATCCATCGTTTTGGTGAAGATAGTTGTTTTGAAATATAGACATAGATTGATGGGAACATTCAGCATCACAAATATCAACTAGGTTAATAAAGGAATCAAACAGGCTGACGAACAGACAATACCCACATTAGAGACCTTTAGGAATTCTTTGCTGGGATACTGCTTATAGTATAGGCCTGGAAGATCAGGAACGCATCGTTCTCTCCTACTGGATTTAGGCCAGTGGCGTGAGACAGCACTTTGAAGACTCTGCATGTCTGACATACCACACATTGAAGACAAGCCCTTGAAGAGGGTGTGAATATATCCTCAGATGAAGAGATGAGAAACGCTGGCCTCATCTGTCCACTGTAACTACATGGTAAATTGAGATCTTTTACATTGGATTTTTTCCCTGTACATGTTGATTCATTGTTGTCTTCCTAAAAGTGATGTGATGTTGCTGTTTTAGGCCCAGATTTTTTTATTTAACACCCACTTTATGCGATACACAGTTTTTCTGTAAATTAATACCAGTAAGCACCCAACAACCACAGAATGCACATTTTAACTGTTATAGACATCAGATATTCCCTCCTGATAAAATGGGTGACACTGACAGACTTCTGCATGAGTTTGTCAAACAGGACTAATGAGCTAAAGGCTAGTCTGAATGCAACTAAGACCAAAGTGGATTATTGCTGTTTTAAAACAACACCAATCTTCAAACTTTTATTACAGTTTACGTTCTTACAAAACTCCAAGGTTACAAAAACACAAGGGCGAGGCACGAGGGAAATCCGACAGCACATAGAAGTGAAGATGGAACAGTGACAAGTGAGAGAAATTACCAGGTTTTAAAGACTGTAGGAGATTAGAAGTGGGCACAGGTGAGTGATGACTAACGTGGAGCAGGTGTAGATGGGCGTGGCAGGCAAACAAGAGATTGGCTGAGGACAAATGAATATGACAGAGGGCACAGGGAGCAAAAAAAACAACTAACAAAACCAAACACAGGACAACCAGAAAGAAAACAGAAACATGAAAAAACAATAAACCTAAATATAAAAAGAAACTCAAAGAAAACCCAAATCCTGACAAATCTTTGATTATTCACAAGCATAAATAGTAGCAGCAGCAGCAAAAACATGTAGTACTTCTGGGACATTCAGGTTTGGCAGGACTTTCATAGTAATTCTGTAAATGCAAAATTGATGGCAGTATAAAAAGTTTCTAAAACAGTGTTTGCATGAAGCGCTGTAAAAGATTTGAGACTGGAGCTGTTTTAAGACAGCAGCAGTCCACTTTGATCTTAGCTGTGTTTTGACTAGCCATTAGCTCGTCAGTATTGTTGAACTTAAAATATTTCTTCATATTGTGGCAGTTCAAGAAGCTACCTGCAACAAGTAAGATATTAACTATCCACAACCAACTTCAATATGACCAAACTATTCGTTTAAGGTTTGACTGATAACCTCCACACAGTTTGTCTCTTCCAAGGCTGAAAGAATCATTTGAACAATGACAAGGTTATGCAACTTTTTGGATAATTTAATGTATTGATCTCTAAAATGTTAGTGAACTTTTGTAAAACATTGTCTTTTATCAATGTTTTAAAAGGCGTATAGTAGAGCACACACTTATTAAACAGCAGCCATATCATAGCAACTGAAAATAAATGGATAACAAGTTTGTCCTACATCCTGGATTTGTGGTGTTTAGGTTTTCTGAAGCCTTCCAGCTCAGCTGCAAGCAGGGTGCACTGGAGAGGAACTCTTGGATGGCTTGGGAAGACCTTGGTGTCCATCTGGAAGAAATGGAAAAGAAGGCAGGAGAGTCCAATGTGAATGGATGAACAAATATCTTCAGAAACTATGGATGTATTGTGTGAATGAACATAAAAGAAAACAAAGTCACTTAATGGGAACAAATGATATCCCCATTAACACGGGATACGCTGCCTGCTTTTTATCAGAGGAAATGAGAGCAGAGCGCTGAGCGCTATTTCCCTCACAGCTGTTTAAGCCACCTTGGAACAATTGTAATATTTTAGGTAATCTTGTAAATAATGATTGATTCATCCTGGACACACTTCAGTTCGCTCGTCTTCAGTAGTAGCGCTGTTGTTATGTTTTTACCATCAAGCATGAAGAAAAACAGTCGGCTCTCACATAAATGCTTTAAATGAGCATAACGTCATGCCACATTATATGCAGGAGGCACATTTTGTGCGGGTGCCTCAAAAATCAGCCCTTGTGCTGCTTGAGTGTGACAAGCAGCACTCCTTTGGAGTCTGTCTATAAAACCTGCTCAGTTTGTCACCTTTGCCATAATTATCGACCGCTGCCAAGAAGCAAAAGGTGGACGAAAACATCTTTGCCCATCAACCACTGGACAAATTTTACTGAAATTCTAGACTGATCGGCAATGTGTATCCTGAGTGCTAACAGATCATTGCTTAAAAATTTGTTTGTTAGCAAAATATCTCATGATAATTTAAATTGAACATTCAGTAAATAATTGCTGGATGTACCTCTACAACTCAGTTTTAAAGATATTTAGCTAAAATGTCAGAACTGAAAGTCATTCACAGCACAACACCTGATATTGAACATAACGTAATTTTGAAGCTTTGACCAAAATGGTTACAACTCTATTATTTAATTATTTCAACATAAAATGATCTTAGTTATGTTTGCAATCCTTTAAGGAATTCAGCAGTTTTTGAGCTTTGCTTGCACCTAGCTCTGCACTAGAGAACGGTTACCAGTCATTTGTTCTGAAAAAAAACCAAAATCAAGACTGAAAGTAATGAGTTGTTTGATGCAGCCAATTACGCATAAAAAAATACTAATATACATTGTTTTAATGTTAAAAACAAACTTTAAACAAGTGGATAAATAAGCAGATGTGTTTAAAATGTGTGGAGGATTTTACTATGATTAATTAGGGAAATTTGACCATAATCCCCTAATCTGATACCCTGGCCTTCCTGCCATACAAAAGTAGTTGCAGTCTGAACCATGCATTAGTTTGATAATAAGTAAAGGACATGGCATTTTAGGAAGTGTTTGGAGAGGTTCAGAGACAATAGAAGAATGAGTTTATACAAGTTCATTACACTATAATCAGACATTTAAAGCCTCACAGCTGAGAATGAGAACATAAATATGGAGCACAAATGAAACTTCTGATGTTACTGAGGCAATGCAGTGATATCAGGCACTGTCAGGGCTTCACCGCAAACAAACAACAAAAAACATTTATGTGGAATTTCCTTCATTTTTAACCTATGATAAAGAAGTTTGAACTATGTTTTTGTGAAATTTTGGAGTATAGAGGTGTATATTTACCTCCAAAACAAATATATTTAGATCAGAGTCGGGGGCCTTTCTGTTTTCTGACAGCTGGGATTGGCTCCAGGAAGGGTAAGTGGTGGGATCACTAGTGGAGCAAAAGTGTTATCAGACAGTTGTTGGAGCATCCGACAGTCAGTCAAAACAGTAAGTAAAGGTCGCCAGAGTCAAAGGATACCTCATAGACACATTAGACGGCATTAAAGACCCAAGGGGAAGCCACTAACAATGAATCATCAGTGTGTCTGTACTGCATCTCTGTTATCCATTTGATCTGATAATGTAATTTCTGTGAAACAGTGAAATGACCTTTCAACATATGAAGTTTCATTTAATTTCCACCACTCCCTCTGGGTGCTTAACTGGTTTTTGTCAGTGAGTGCACTTTAAGTTGGAAGTGAACAAGATAAAACAATCATGAGATTTTTGGTAAAGACATCTTGTAACAAAGTATAACATGTTTAGTACAGCCTTTCAACAGAAAGCATAAAACCTCATGCTCTAAAGTGTCCTACTAATGTACCAAAAAGAAAAGAAAAAAATGTGGATGATTTAGGTATGTTTCTTCTAAAAGCATCAGCAAGAAGGAAAAAAAAAAAATAATTACTCAAACTTTGTAAAGATTTACTTACATCAAGGGTCAGCTTTACACAGAAAGACAATTATGTGGTTTTTGACAACATATTTAAACAACCTTTGGGTTCTTTTCAAACTGAGATGATGAGAGTTCACTAGTTGAACTTGGCTACTGATTGGACTGAAGAGGCTTGTGGGCTATGTCTCATGAGTGTTTTGGCAGATAATCTTAAATCACATCACAGTATGAGAGAACAGCAGACATTATTTAGGCAGATGGAGTGTGTTACCCTGCAGAGTACAGGAAATAGGCACAGTAAAAGGATCCTTGACATAAATGTCAGCCTTTTTCATCTTAAGATCCATGTCCACTACTCCGGATATTTATGAAAACAAAGACTTTTTGCTGCGTTTGTTTCTCCCGTCTACACACAAATAGAGTTTTTGGTGAGAAAAACAGATTGTTTTTAAGTGTTTTTCAAAGTGGAGAAAAAAAAATGCTTTTGGAGTCACAGTCTGCTCAGTCAGGATGAGGGACTGAAAGTCCAGCCTACCCCCCTACACACACAATCATTGTGTCTTTTAAGGATCAAATAAATAATTATAATTAAACATATTAGATAAATTAATATTTGAACATACAGCAGCAAGGTTAGAACTACGTGAATCAACACAAATCAGCACCTGGATAAAATAATCTGAGGTCTCAATCAGGCAAATGTCCCATTCATTTACATGGACTTAAACATAAACCACAGTCGACCTTTAGGGGGTGCTTGTGCTGTTTTGGGTTCAATTTCCAAGTTACATTCTTGTGTTTAGTTATTAATTTATGCTGATGTCTTAGCCAACATTAAAATGTACTTTTTCAAAATGTAGAGTCCCCGAAGCGCTCTCAGATCTATCCACTTTCTTTACCCGCTCATTGACCACTGGAGGTAGGCAACCCTACCTCCAGTGGTCAATAAGCGGGAGGTAGGGTAACCTTGGACAGGTTACCAATCAATCACAGGGCTACATTGAGACAAACAAGACAGACAGCCGTTATCGCTGTCACTCACACCTAGTGATTTATTGTTACTAATTAACCTAATATGCATGTTTTTGGTCCATGGGAGGAATCTGGCATACCTGGATAAAACTCTTGATGCACGGGTAAAACATGCAAACTCCACACAGAAGTTCTGCAGTCAGGTTTTGAACATGCAACCTTTGATGTGTGGCGACAGCTCTTCACACTGTGCAGGGCTGCCCTAATCAGGACTTTTTCAAATCTGATTCTTTGTAATTACAGGCTAGATTTGTTTATATGCACTGTTTTGTCTAATGTCACCAATGGGTAAAACATTATAATACAGGTTATTATATATATATTAAATATATACCAAATGAGACCATAATATGATGAAGAATTTTTTACATCAGATTTTTTATACATCATGTATAAAGAGCTCTTTGAGCTGGTATAATATAATTGACAAGTCAAGCTATTACTGTGGGACAAAACTGCTCCCTGTCTTTAATTCGATACCCAAAACAGACACTTGGGTATGTAGTAAATCATACTTTAAATTTCATGGCATGTTTTGTAAAGAGAGACATATGAACCCTTGATATGTCCATTGTATGCCTATATCCTCCACAATAACACTGTATAGAACTGTTTTAGCAGTTTTGTACACCCAGTGAACACAAGTTCAATGAAGGGAAAGTGACACAACTTGTCAATAAAAATCCAATATGTAACTGAGCAGGCATAGAAAAGACTATACAGCCCTGTGAGGAACCTTTTGTGAATCAACAAGCCCAGGAATAGGCAAGGATTATGGGTAATAATGTCTAATACAGGGAAGTTTACTTGCTATGGGAGGAGAATCAGTCAAGAAGATTGACGGTGTCTTGGTGAATTCTGTAAGTCAGTTAAAAATGGCACCAAGTGACAGTAAGTTTGTCATGACTTCATGGTACAATAAAAGGAAGAAATGTCAGTTTACGACTGGAGTATAAAGACCCAAAACAGAGCAAATATGCACTAATTAACATAGGGTAAAGTAAGAGCATGTTTAAATATGCTAGTGATGTAGGATATAAGGAAAAGAAAAGGAAAGAAAGAAAGAAAGAAAGAAAAGAGACCTGCTAATGAGAATGTGAATGCACTGTTTCTTTGAGCTTTATCTCTTACAGATCTGTATTTATGGGCGTAGTTAGCACCAGTATTAGTAGTACTGTTAAAAAAGTCCACTTTTTCTTTCTAAAATTTGGTTCACATATGAAATAACCACTTTAAATAGATATTGTTGTCCATTACTTACAGTTGTAGTCAACTGACTTTCTGCTGCAATAAAGTAGTAAATGGATTCACATCTTTAGAGAGGATGCATTCAATTATTAAACCAATGGACACCATTTTGCAAATAGACTTAATTTGCTGACAACAAGGACCAACACACAGAGAACGTATTAAGTATACAAATGCAAATCAGCAATGAATGAAGGGGATTGAGGCATCGTCACTGTGAAAAAGATTTGTATTAGTCCAAGTATCATGAGTGATACTGAGGAAGAAGAATGGATGTTAATCTCTTACTTTTTCCCTGTTTCTTTCATGTTTGAGAGGAGGGAACAAGGGTCCAGGATCCTGAAGAGGTGAGGTTTACAGTGGAGAGTGGGCAGGCAGGTGAGTATCCTGTCTTTCACAGGGATTGGTCAGCATTGTACATTTTCTTTAACAGTGGAGATCAAGATCATCAGAAAGAGAAGGACTGAGGATTTGTTTTTATCAGGCTATCGTCACAGAAAACGAGGACATACACAAGGAGAAACACAAGCACAGGTAACTAAACTTGTCACTGAGAATCACGAAGACGAGACCAGTGTTTAAATGAGGCCACTGATCACAGAGTTGACTATACAGCCCAGTGATGGATCATGGTCTGAGCTGATCTTAAGTAGCAGGAGTTGACGAGAGCAGGTGAGGTAGCTGGAAACAGGATGTGAGTTGGCATCAAGAAGTGCCAATGGCATTGCACCCTGTCCACAGCTCCACCTAGAGGGGAAAAGAAAAAGAAGAGGGAAGGCCTGAAACAGACAGGGATGTTAACAGTCACTTTGATGACACAGCAGTTGTGTTAGAGCAAGTCTTATCAGGCCTGATAAGTCAGGTTTTGTTTTTTATCTAACAAGATCAAAAAGAAAGAAAGAACAAGATGTGCAGTTTTGTTTTGTCACCTCTATCATTCGGTTTCATCCCAGTGGTTCTTGTCCATTCAAGCATGAAGTTTTGACACTCAGTTGCCTTCACATTAATAGAAAAGAGTGCATGTTTAAAAGATTTAAAAAACTACACACAAACTGAAAACTCTTAAAAGGCTACGGTTAAGCGTTGCACCTATAAGAATTACAATTTACATCATTCTTTTTAGGTGTTAACATGATGACATTTCTATTAGCCTGTGTAAATGCTTGGTGTAGGATAAGATCTGTAAGTGTTTCAGCTATATGGGCATCTCTGCTCTATCGCTTCGCCTTCAATTGTATAACCTTTTCTGGCAGCTCTGTTAATAATTAATATCGCAGGATGTGCATTAAAGTAAATACCACAATGTCACTCAAAACTTCCAGTGTGTGGGAAAAACACCTTGCCACTGGTCCCACAGCATCCTAGATTTTTGGCTTCTTTGGGACCAACCTAAATTTGCTGCGAGGCCCAAAACATACTAAACAAAACAAACAAAAGACAGCCCACACATTTGTAAAGTTCGCCAACATTTGGAGGGATCATTATGTCATCTTCCTCTAATCGTCTCCAGTCTCCGGTGAAGCAGGATAAGGAAGCAGTGAAAAAGTCTGTCCTATAGTATTTTAGTCCTCCACTGCGGAAGAATGATAGATGAGGCAGACAGCCGTTTTGGATCTTCTAACTGAGGCTGCTTTCCAGGCTTAGTTCACTCAGAGTGCTTCCCCCCAATGAGCCAGCTGTACCTTCTTCTGGTCTGGCTTTCTATTTAAGATTTTGCATGAAGGTTACAAGTGTTTAAAAAAGTGGGCAGCCCAGCATACTTATTTTCAATTTTCACGTGTCGGTGTGAGTAAAAGCGCCTATTTAACTTTACTGAGCTACCCACCCAGAACCCAGTGTGCTGGCCTTTTCATTCACCATACAACTGATGTATGATAAATCTGGCAAATCACCAACATCCCCATTGACTTGCTTTAGACTTGTACTACTTGTACACTTATTTTAGAGAAAGAGCAAGTATTTTCCTTGACTCACTTTGCTGCAGAGATATATAAATGTATTCCACATCGTGGCACTAAACTATGCTGTTACTGTTGGATTTGGATATTGAAAAAACAGAGAAAACCTTTAACAGAGGTGTACTGGTGCCTAAAACGTACCCACACAAGAACAGGCTGACCACCACGCTGTGCTCATAATTATAAATTGGACTTTGCCAAAAAAGACAACTCAGAAAGCCAGAGCAGTTCTGGACTTCTTGGACAAGTAGAGCCTAAATTAACCTGTACCATGAATGATAGGAAAACATACAAAAGGGATCTTAGACTGACCCATCATCCCAACCATATATCACTGGCTGAGCCTGTTTTATACTGTTTGAACAAATGTACAATGGAGAAAAATAAAAGTTGTGTGAACAATCCATCCACCCATCATTTTCTTTACCCAGTGTTTGAAGAATTTTCTTCTAAAACACTGTGGAGTTTTGAACAAAAACCTCATCATGTTGGAATATTTATAGCAATACCCACATGGGTAAATCCTTTGACTGAATGCCATCACTTTAACAGAATAACACTATTTATTTGCAAATATCTCATGCATGAAAAGTCTTAAGAAATGCACAAAACGCGATCAAACAAACAAAAGTAAAATCTATGTTGAAGCTCAGCAGCAGAGCAGGTCCTTTACATCGCCCACTACCATGCCTTCTGTGTCTTCCCAGAACAAAGATGGCTGAAAGAAGACACAACCTCCTCATAAAAACCCTGCTTTTATACCAGATATTCTGATGTCATATAAACGGTCTGTGTCCAGCATCTGTTGGCCATGTGAGAAGAAATGGCGTTTTCTGTTCAGGTGGCAGATGTGTTAACGCATAAACAATGTAACATTAGAGTAGACTGGAGGTGTAAAATACTGCTGAGCTCCAACAGCGCTGCACTAAAGGTTGTGGCAACTGCTTTAATGATAAAACTTTACACTTTGCAAAGTCACGCACAGATCTCCACTTCTGGTTTTCATTATTGTTTTTTATTACATGAAAGCTTGTTCTGTTGTAAGTTGCTTAAAGCAAAACCTTTCCTCTATCGTTGTAGTTAAAGTTAATTAAGTCATGGTATGCATACTTTGACAAATGTCAGTATGTGAAGCTTGAGACTGGTTGATGATACTTTCTACCATAAAGTATACCAGAAACCACTGGGATTAAACTGTTTTTACATTTGAACTTTGTGTTAATGGAGTTGAAATTGCTTTATGTTTGGTGCACCAAACATAAAGCAACCCAACTGCAGTGGTGATTAAGAGACTTTCAAGTTTAACCTTATTGTCAATATTAAAGAGTTCCAAGAGATGCATTGAATCACCCTATGAACAATCCCACCTGTCAGCCAAACTATTAGTTCATTTTCTAATAAGCTGGTTTCTGATTGGCTACATCAAATTGGTACCGTGTCTTTTGTTTCAGTGAGCTAGATGCAAATCAGGGTGAAAGGGACACAACTAAAATTCAAATTAAAAACAAGCAAATAAAACCACTACAATAAAAACATGCAATAAAGCACACTTGCGCCCTGTGACACAACCTCACAGAGCAACAGAATTCAGCTAAAAAGCATGTAGATGGCTACAAGAAAAACTGCATCTCAAAGGTAATGTCATAGACTGTCAGTGATGATGGATTTGTGCTGGAAAATGTAGCTGGAACAAAATGATCTGCTTCCCCACCCTCCATGGCTGACAGCAGTATCAGTCATCAGTCCCCCCCCATTACCCCCAACCCACACAACCCTACACATTAAGGGGACTTCTGCAATAAAAACTGGAAGTCCATGTCAGATAAGTTTTCCTGGTGTTGACTTCAATTATTTCATGTAGTTTCTACCACACATATGTACGTTCAAGCAGGATTTTTTTCCTCTTGCATTATGTTGTAATTAGTTAGATAAAGAGGTTGAAACACAAGAATTGACACATGATTGACAGTTCTCAGAAATATCTTTGTTCAAGAGCTGAGAACAGTTCCATTTGATATGAAGTTGATAAAAGCCTTCACTGTAGCAGCTCTAGCTCAAAGCTGCAGTAAAAAAAAGACCTCTTACAGCTTCTGCCCACTAATATAGTGTGGACCTCCTCTAGCATTGCACAGCTGATACCAATCATAACAACATGGCATGAGCGCTGGTGTTTACCACAGAGTCACTGATTGGGTGTCTCTTGCTTATTCTAACAGAGCTGGCCCTCATCAAACACTGCGTTCTCTGTGACTCAGTGCCACTGGCTAAACCTACAATTAGCTCACGGTCTGCTAACATTGGTGCACGAGGAATGGATTAGTGTAGAGTGTATTTAAAAACAGGTGAGTATTCAAATAGATGTCACATGGACACAGCTACCACTTGTGTAAATTTGACTCTTCCAGTAATGCAGACACATTGTTGTGAACCAACTTTAGCACCTTTGTTCTGGATTATTCTCATTAAGAATGCAACCACAAGTTTTTAAGCTTGCATTTCTGCTAAGTATAGATCATTGCAAAAGGATAAGAAATAAAGTTAGCTCTTTTTTTATATATAGAGATAACATAACTGTAGCTAACTGTAGCTTGCTACAGATGTGCAGAATTTACTTTTGGGCTTTGGACTGGCCACTTAAAGACCGTGAGAACCTTGTAATGAAGTCCCCAATGCAATTTTCTTGGTTTGACTGCAATACAAAATATTAAAATAGGACTAATTAGACATAAAAAAATTTACCTTTACTAGCAAAAATTATTTAACACTTAAACTGTAGAAATAAAATGCTAAGAAAACCTGCTTTATGACATCAAATGTTATTTTCTGTATTTTACCTCCAACCAGAACATTTTCAGAAACCACTCACAATCTTTGACTGGCAACAACCCTGAGCTCCAGTCACAGGACAGCATTTAACCACTTTAAAACTTAGAAATGGCTCAAAGACCTTAATGTATTTGAATGCTTGAAGATGCTGCTATGTCTGTAATGTGGTGGTCTACGTGATATAGAATTTTGCTGCCACTTTGGGGGCAGTCTCAGAGGTTTGTGGAATGATTTGAAGTGTGTGTTACTCCTGGTTGGTTTGGTCCTGTAGTTTTGCCGTCTTTGGAAAAGACAGCAGTCATAACATATAAAAATGTGTTTTCATGCAATGATATTAACTGTTAAAACAGAAAGACTGTGGAGCATGGGGTGAGCATGTCGACAATGATGGTAGCCTATCACAGTTGTCAAGTCTGCTTTGGAGAGTAGACTAACTCATTTACTGTTACTCCTATTTGTCAGGTCACTGTCCACTAAACAAAATACCTATTTTGTCAGGTGGTTGCAGCTTATGCCTCTGATTGTCGCCTTTGTTAGTTGGGTAGTTTCCTTGGTTGTCCTGCAAGTCTGACATTTTTGGTTAATACTCACAATCCATTGGACTGCATAGACTGACAGCAAAGCAGTCACAACACACTATAATAGTTACATGTTCAGATAAACCTAAAGATTTGATTGACTCAAAAAAATATATATCAAAGCCCCTCTGACAAATTAAAACCTCCTTGATTGTCATAAAAAATGTTCCTAAGTTTGTTACTGTTTTTTTTCTGGCTTGATATCAGCACAGCACACACAAGAGTCAGAGCCAAACAATTAGCCAAGAAGTTATAATTAAAAAATTAAAAATAACCTTTTCATGAGCAGCCAGTTATTTCAGTTTGCTGGCCATCCCTGGATATCTTTAAAAGAACAAATAGAAAATAAAGCCCAATTAATATATTTGGGTTGTTGCATCACCATGTTCCCTAAGTTTAATGTTACATTCCTCTGTGCTCACAGCATTGTGTGAGAAGCAAATGTAAAACTTTTCATCCACTACCAAATATCAACTTAACTGGGCATACATCTCAAAATTATCTGTCTCAAAACTTGTGATCCTTGACCCCTAAAACCCCCGTGTGTCAGGAATTGGCTTGATAATTCTAAACCATTTGTAAGCAAATTATTTGTAGCTGTATATTTTGAACATGTCTTGAGGAAAATGTATGTCCTGCATGCTGGGGCATCCTGAGTCAAACCTAAAAACAGACATCAGTACTTTGGACTGTGTGTCATGCCACTTGTGTTGCTGAGCAGAGGTCAAAGAAAGCCAAAGGTTAGTCATGTTGGGAGACTTGTAGTTCCCTCCTACAAATAACCTTGAGTGGCAGATCACTGTTGTTGTCAAAATAACGAGCACTTTGATGGATGATTCCAGGCCAAAAACAACTAAGTTGAAGGTCACGGCAGAGCACCATCATGGTGCTGGTCTGTCTGTTATACCACTCTATCCTGACAGATATCCTTTTGTTGTTTTTAAGTAAGAAGTCTTTGGAGAAGATCTCACGAGCAACAGAGCTGTCCATCCAAACTGCATGTCCTATTTAGAGGTCAGGGTAGCACAAATTTGAACTGACAACCTCGTAACGAAATGCCATGAAATTTAAAGCTTTGAGAAGAATGAACATGACTATTTCTTTTTCTATTTTTTTTTAATGAAGTTTTGAAAAATATTATGCAGAACGTCTTAATTTTTCTATTTAATGTTTACCAAAGTGATATGGTACTTCCTTTAATATTTTCCACATATGGAAGATTTGGGAATGAGGCAGAAAATTTCAGTCACCATCATATTCTAGGCCCTGCGATGGACTTGCGACCTGTCCAGGGTGTCCCCCTCTCGCACAGTGACTGCTGGAGATAGGCACCGGCTCCCCGCAACCCGGAATGGAGAAGCGGGTAAAGAAAATGGATGGATGGATCATATTCTAAAATGTGCTGGAAGTGTGCTGTTGAGAGAGGGTGAGGGGGAAGTTTTAACCCAACTCAGGAACCACCCCCACCGCTTTCTTTTATTGCCACACTCAGCCTCTTCAGATTAAATTCCCTGCTCCTTAGCAGCTGTCTCTCTTTTGTTCAGGTGGATTGTTTTTCAAGGGCAGTGCTATGTGTGAGACTGGGCTCCCTGCTCCCAGGTCCTGATGGACTTTACAGGTTGGGGAATCAGGGGGAGACGTTCAACCGTGGGGGACAGGCAGAGGGAAGGAAACGAGAGGTCACCGATGCCGCAACTGGGAATCTTATCAAGTTCCTCAATGGAAGCTTTAATGAGCATGTCTGCTTTCTTCCTCTTATCCAGTTCTCTCCAGTTTGCTTTCCTTCAGGACTCGATCTATTTCTATTTTGTTGTTCATTTACTGCAGGTTATTTATTATAAAGTGTTAATACAGTTTTAGAAACTGGAGCAATATTTCCTCAAATCAGTTCATCTTCCTATCACTTTGCATCAATACTGCTTCAATTTGTCACATGGAAAATGATAGAGAATAACTAAGTTTAATTTTCCATATGCAAACGTTTTGAAAAAAAAGACAACTCCAAGAATACATCTTGTCTGGACTCAAAATTGAAAGCGATGCAAAACCCAACCAAGTTTCACAAAATTTATTTTAGTTCTTGTTGCTACTAAAAATATGGGTCATTAAACAATCTTAGTTCTTTTTTCATTTTCAAGCCTTATTCCTTAGTGTCTAATAAAATGATGTATTTTGTGTTCATACTTATTCTCTATTAATTCATCAGTCCTTTAGATATAAATAGGCTGGATATTTTGTGTGCATGTGTGAAGCTTTAAATTTTTCACTTAACTTCAAAATGAGTTGTACTAACTTTACATATAGCTGGAAACTAAAAGTTGTTCTGGGGGTGTCTGACCCTGGAATGGCCCCACCTCAGCTCTAGCCTTAATTTATGCTGTCCTTATATTGAGCTATAGTCTTCACTGTATCCTGTTTCTATCCTGGAACAACACCGTTTGTCTACAGGTATCAGTTTCATCTTATTCTATGAGATAGTCACAGTGGTTTTGCACGTCTGTGTGAACATACAAAAGGTGGGCTGAGTTTATGTCCACCGGAAGAAATGAATCTCTGAGTGGGATCTCAGGAAGCACAAAGCTGTCAAAATCCAATAGATGAAAAAGGAGCACCCACTGATGGTGCACCGCCACCATCTGCCACCACCTATCTGGTAAAGTGGGTAGATTAGGGCCTCTGAGGTCCTCAGGGTGGACTAGGAAAAAGAAGTTGAAAGGTGGCGTAAAGGTCAAAGACAATTTAATGATTTGACCAGCTTTGGAATTTAAGCCATGCGAATGTGGTTTTACTGTCCCAGCAGTCTCAGTCACTCCTCTGTCTGACCATTCATTTACCCTCCCACAACCTGCCTTCTGTCTTGTTCAGACCCCCAAAAATCTGCGTGTACACAGCAAATATGTAAAGTTAAATAAAATAAATACATATTCAGATAAGAACCAGTTTGTGCACCAGCTAAAGCTACAGCTCTTTAAAGCTTCATGATTTTTTTCTGCTGATGCCTTTTTGATGCTGGTGCAGCAACATTCAAGTCATACTGCATACTCAGTTTATTAAAAAAGACAAAAACTGGTTTCGTCAAAAATATGCTTGTATTTAAAATCATTCATTGTTTTTTTTTTGTTAAATCTGCTTCATTCTTCAGGCCACTCTGAAGCATGATGCTGTCACCACCATGCTTCACTGTGGAGACAATGTTTAGAGCAGGGGTAGGCAATTCTGGTCCTTGAGGGCCACTGTCTTGCATGTTTTACTTGTTTCTCTGCTCCAACACACCTGATTTGAATCAATGGGTGATTAACAGGCTTCTGCAGAA
>JAOXNZ010000105.1:9791202-9803857 GCA_028566095.1 Kryptolebias brasiliensis | reverse complement strand
GCTGGAATATTGTAGTTCTTTATAATCTGGGTGTCTATAAATAAACTCCTCTAAAAATCCAAAATGCTTTTGCCAGAGTTCTAATGAGTGTTAGAAGAAGAGATCATATTACTCCAATTTTAGCTTCTCTCCTTTTTCTCCCTGTTAAAGTCAGAAAAAATAAAATAAAATAAAATCTTATTTCTGGCATACAAAGCTCTAAATAACCAAACCAAGCTTCATTTTATATTAACGATCTTCTTGTTCCATATTTTCCAAACAGAGCACTTTGTTCTCAGACTACAAGTTTACTACTTTTAGAGGTTCTAAAAGTAGAATGGGAAGCAGACCTTTCACTTATTAGGCTCCTCTTTTCTGAAATCAACTTCCAGTTTCTGTCCGTGAGGCTGGCACACCCTGTCTACTTTTAAGACTGGGCTTAAGACTCTCCTTTTTGATAAATCCTATAGTTAGTTACTTCTGGCCCAACACTTTGTGTTTCTCGGTATCTTTCCTGTCATCTTGAACACCAGTCAGTGAAGGCAGATGGCTGATGATGACTGTTATTACTACTGATTACTGTTTGTAATAATATATTTTCTTGACCTTGTGTTACGTGGTCAATTAAACACATAAACTAGCTCTCCCACTTCCTTTCTACTTGCCATTCTTGGGCTCGCAAACACCAGCTCTCGCCAAAACAAGATATCACAATGCCAGTTGTGTTAGGGATAGGCTTGAGTGTATTTGGATGGTTGTGCACATCCTGATTTATGCTACTTGTCAAAATCTGTTCAAGTGGCCTATTTTAAACAGGAAGGCAGAATTTGCTAGCAGGTTTGTGTTTATCTATATGACTGACCAAAAGCCATGAAAAGTACAATCACGGAAGATGTTACATAAACTTACAAAAATGCTTAAAAGTGAAACAGATAAGTTGAAATGTTAGTGGTGTTTTCAAAGTTGCAATGCCTAGTGTTTAAGACAAAAACTTTAGTAAATGAGGCACATCTAAATTCTAGATATAAATGGCAACTCCACTTTCTTAGCATCCAAGTTTACTCACATCATGAGTACATTGGGACCACTGGACCGTCTTTGGCCTCACCCACATGATTCCAAATATTTTTTAAAAACAGATATTATTTTCTGAGCTTGCACCTCACGTCCACACAGCACACACCAGAAAAACTGGGACTTTTAAAAATGCTTTCCAAACTACAGCCTATTTTAAGCATGCCAACTATTTCTTTGTGACCTAGAAACCAAAACAACAATGGAGTCTCTTTTACCAATTACTTTGTCGGTGTGGCTTTATTTTGATCCAGTTGACATAAAAACTTTGACTGTGCATTGAAATGTTATTAACTCTGAGGGAATTTCAAACATTATTAAAGAAAAAAAACAACTTTAGGAAGAATCTTTAGCTAAGAATATTCTTGCTCTGTATTTTGATATGTCACTCATGTAGACATTCTTGCCACCTAGTGATGTGGCATGGTTATTTCAGTGTTTTTTTTTTTAATATAGTGTGGACACAGGATAAAAACAGTGAAACATAAAAAAAATAAATTTGTTTAAAAAAAGGAATAGCTTAAACATTGCTTTAAACATCAACAAACTAAAAACTAAGGTTGTGTGTGTGGGTTGTGTTGTTTGAGGCCTTGGGTCCAAACAGGCTAATCTCCACCCTCTAAATGACTCCACTTAGTACAACCTTAGCATGTCATCTTTAGCCAGTGGGCATGACTGACAAAAAGTGGTTTAAAACCCCAATGAGTGAGACCTGGTGCGGAAGCAGCACTTTCATTATGTCTTCAAAAATAAGCCTCTGTTCAATGAGCTCACTTACTCACTTGTGGTCGGCCTAATTAAACTCTGTAGCCATGGGTTATTTGGAAATCCAACAGCTGCCTCTCTGCAAGTTCAGAATAATCCTTCGAAGAAACTACTAATTAATAATGGTAATGACATTTGATAGGCGGGTGGGGTTGTTTTATTTCAGTTTTTCTTCCCTTCCTTGAGTTGCAAGTGTTTTAAAATATCAAACTGGTTGTATGCACTGGCAAAATACATCAATGAAGAAAAAACATTCCTTTAAAAGAAAACACCGCAGAATAGGCAACAGTGTGTCTGCACTGATGCAATCTTGCAACAGTCACTAATATTATGTCTTTCACTTGATTGAGCAACACTTTGAATTAGACTTTTTGTTTGTTTCTCATTTGTTAGGCACTAAATAAAGAAATTAATTGCAGGAATAGTGTGTTGTGTAGATACAAGCAGAACTCTGTCAACACATAGCAGACAACTTATTTTTTGACACTTTGTATTTTTTTTTACAATAATTTAGTTTCTTTTGTTAACGTTATTAAAAAACAAAAGGTTTTAACAGTTTACCAACCATAAGGAATACTGCTCTTCTTTGGTCTTGAATTTTTTTTACATTGTTTTAAGGACCATGCAAATAAGCACAATAAACATGTAACTTAGAAAAGCAATGCAACTGTACTAAGGACATTTAGACAAACAACCTGACAGGATTTTATAGCCAACCTTGCAATGAGAAAATAGATATTGTTTGGATGCTATTCATTATATAACCAGCTACATTTCCTTTGCAAAAGACAGCTTCAGCCAGGTTGAAAGACAGAGGCCCATAATTACGGCTTGCACGTCTTATGTGGGCTCAATTTTTTATTTTGTGCATCTGTGCATCTAATTCACAACGCCCTCTCAAAGTGATCTTTGCGGCTCAAAATGACGGTCAACCACCCAGCATGTCTCTGTGCTGTTGCAGTTTGCCCATGTTTAAATGAGGTATTATGCAGCCTTTAGAGGAAAGTTTGTCCATATTTATGAAAATAACTATGAGGGCAAAAAGCATCTGATGACCAGCTCTGTTTGGGACAAGCATTTAGCATGAAATAGTTAGCTTCTCCTAAGACCCGGTGTTGTTTATGTGTCTAAAGAGTAAAGTGAGACAGTTTAGCAATCTGCTGCACCACTGCCTTCACAAAAAGAGGGCAGGCATGTCGGGAAAAGCATTATTAAATTTCTTCTCTAGTGTTGAATGCATCTGCCAATAAATTATGTAAGAAGTGCAAAAAAATCCTCAGGATGAAAAAAAAAAAATTCTGATTATTGAACCTTTTGACAGACAGCATTTTACATCCAAAAGATCAAGGGGAGTATTAGCACACACATCTTTTTTTAAATTTAATAAATAAAACAGAGGATGCCATGTTGATCAATTATATCTAAAAGGTAGTATTTAGAAAAACAGGTATCGTTTTATGATGGACATATGAACAAATAAAAAGCAATAAAGCCAAAAGTATTTATTATGTGGTCACAGTAAATCTAATAGAACTGGGCTAATAAGCAGACTAGTTCAGTGACAGCAGATGGATAGTACATTGGCAAGAAAAGTTTGAGCTTTTCTCTTCAAATTAACCTCCAGATCAGTTAGCAGCCACACGCCTCTCTGTTTGCCAGCTGCAACTTGTTTTCTTTCTTCATGAAAGAGATCTTTGCTCCACATGTGCCTTTAACAACTCCCCACTTTTAAAGTAAAACCTTGGGCTATCTGCTTGTAATTTGTCAACCCTTATATGTAATTAGTGATGTGGGACATTGGGGGCAGAGGTGGGGGGGTGAGAGATATTTGGGAAGAGGATGACACCAAAGCAATCTAATAAGCACTTGCTTTATTTTGCTCTGCACATGTTTGTGCTCAGGGAGAAGGCTAAAAGCTTGCTGAGTCATTTCTTAATGGAACTTGTCATAGGTCAGCATCGGCTGGGGCGCTCAATAATTAAAACAGTTCATCTAAAAGTACTTAATGGCAAACAGGAAAGAAAAATGTAACAAAGAAATAAACCACACATTTCTCCAATTGACTTTGCCTGAACTGAAGTTAATCAAACCAGTCAATGTACCCATTGATTATGAACAAGTGTTTGGATGTTAATAGGTGGAACATGATAGTTGAGTAAAGTTATGTCATCAGCGTTCATTTCACAGAATATATTGTATTGAAACAGGAGTATGTTAACCCAACTCAATCAGGAAAAAACATGTAAAGTTACCTTACATAATCCAACCAGAAAGTGAAGCCAATCAACAACCAACTAAATGGTTTTAAACTGATCACAAAAATCGGTGCCATAACAGGGAACTACTCAAGCCCCTTTTCAGAAAACACTTCTAGCCTGACCTGAGTCGCCTTCTGACTCTTTCCGTGTAATTTCTGAAAGGACCAGTATGACATGAGGGCTTGAAGTCAACCCACTGCTGTTATGTCCCTAAGCTCCTAAGCAAGGTAGTGACAGTGTTAAAACGATCATCATCGGTTACCAAGGTAAGCTGGCTTTGCGGTTTGAGGATGTGATAATCGTAGTGATATCGCAACCAAAAAAGGAAATAAGAATCAGCCCTCACTTGGAACAGCGACACTCAATAAGAGTGTCATAAAAAAGACAGCTAGCTTCTAAGACAGCTGAAGAGGAGGCATATAGACAGAAATTCTTTTTTTAATAAATAGATGGTGATTGATGAGAATGTTGTTGTTGTTTATTTGGCTACTCCCCTCTGCAGGGGTTGCCACAGCAAGCGAGCTCACACAAGAGATTTGCCAATTGTTTTGCGCCCGATGCCCTTCCTGATGCAACCTGGACTCGAACCAGCAGTCTCAGGATTACAAGATCACGGCACTGACCACCAAGTTACCATGGCACATGGTTATTGATGAGAATGATAGTCAGAAATCCTAGTCTACTATACATATTAGGAACTGCCTTCTTCACCCATTAGCACACATGGTAGAGGCCATTTAAAGAAACTCTTTTAGAATACCATTAGAACTGCTTCTGTTAAAATGCTCCACAATACAGTAAAGCCAATTAACAGCAAAATAAATGGTGATGACTAATGTAAAGTTTATGTCTGCCATTCTTTGCCTCATATATAGCATTGCATGCCTAAACTCACACCACAGCAGTACCTGTTTCATGGAGTGCTTTTGAGTAATTTTGGCTTATTGTGCACCTCCAGATTTTCATTACAGGCCACTGGTACACTGACCTAATACATATGTACCTCATTAAAACTCATAAAAACCTGAGCTTCTTTTTAACAGAAGTATGACGCATATTCATAGCTTCCACTATTTCAGAATTTATGTTTATGTCATCTTATGTCTCTGTGAGCAAGAGATGTATAACTTTATAGCACAGGAATGAACTGTACTCAAAATATAGAAAAGGACAGGCAATTTATATGAGCTGCCTTGAGTTTGATGGTCTGGACTGAAATGACAATTCACATTTCCAAAATGTGTTAAATGTCATGTGCAAACTTAATTTGTGAGGCTTTTTATTAAATAATGATAACGACATGAAAATTTGCATTCTTTAGACCATTTTTTTCATAGACTTCCTACAGAGATTTTCTGTATGAGTACTGCTCCTGTGTGTCAGGAGCGTCTTTCCACAGGACTGAGGCACGAGGCCAGCTCAAAGTACAGCTCAATGGTCAGAACAGAATATGAGAGCCTGTAATCTATTTGATGAGGATGTCAGCAATACTTTATTTGCTCAAAAAAATAGCATGAAGGATGGAGCTATCTACTAATTATAGAAGAGTGACAAAACCACAGAAACCACCTGGGGTGAGGACTGAGACCACATGTCGTGTTATGGCATGTTGCTAGAGATGGTTAGGGGTGTTTCTCTGTATTTTAACTTAGAAAAAACTCCTTTTTCAGTTTTACAGCAGAAAGTTTAATATGATGGGCTTAAGTTAGATTTAAGGTGTTTAACTGTCAGAGAAATAATCAAGAACGTTCCTGAATGACTTTGAGATGAACGTATTTCCATCCACCCAGCAGTTCTTTGAAGCATCTCCAACTTTGGCATATGCTGTCAGTGAGGCAACAAGGCCAGACCTCATAACCGCACTATAACTGGAAACTCCTCCAAACTTCATGTAGTGACTACAAGCGGCCACATCTTTTCAATGCACAAGTGAAAACTTTGCTAAATGGGATAAAACATGTTCATCTGAATTTTATTTGGTGTTTACCAGTACTGTTTCAGACTTTTGAAGTCCCACTCAAGTCAGATCAACAAGAGTCAAATTTGATCCAGTTCAATTCATTCAGACAACATTTAAATGCTATGCAGAAAAATGATCAGATTGATCGATCTATCTATGCCCAGCACACATACATAAAGTAGTAACTCGGAAGTTGTTTGGATGAAAAAACAGCAAAAAACTGCCAACCCCGGACAAAAGAGGAGGGATGAACGAAGTTCAACGACACACAACTGTCTTTTGGTTAAATTTGATATTCTAACTAAATTAATTCATGTGGTGTGGGTTCAGGCAAAGCATTAAAGTTATGAAATTATTTCATAAGGTTCATTCGTCGTTCTAAGTATATTTTGAATGTTTTTGTACTCATTTGTTGATATTCCTCTAACATGATGACCAAACATGCAGCTTAGATGATGACGTCATCTAACTACTTCTTCTAGTCCCACTCCAAGCTCAGATCAAAACCTGAGAGCCCTGTCTTTAAATCATATATTATTTATACTATTGCAATGAAATACAAAAAATAAAATAAAATAAAAAAAGGCCTCTCGGAAGTATTTCTATTAGCGCGTCCGCAAATAAGCTGACGGTTCGGCTTGTGCAGTGACAAGCACTACTGACGTTTCTAGCGCGTTAATAGCTTGCTAGTTATAGCTCTAGCTAGTTTCCAGGTAATGTTAATAACTAGCAAATTTGCTAAATATAACTTTAGCTAATTTCTAACTATTTAATAGCTAGCTAGTTATAGATTTATCTAGTTTCCAGCTAAGAGTAAAAGCTAGCTAGCTATAGCTAGCTAGTTTCCAGCTAAGAGTAAAAGCTAGCTAGCTATAGCTTTAGCTAGTTTCTAGCTTGCTGCTTATAGATCTAGTTTCCAGGTAATGTTAATAACTAGCAAATTAACTAGTTATACCTTTAGCTAGTTTCCAGCTAAGGTTATAGCTAGGCAGTTTAATAAATATAACATTAGCTAATTTCTAGCTATTTATTAGCTAGCTAGTCATAGCTTTAGCTAGGTTCCAGTTAAGGGTAATACCTGGCTACTTAGCTAGTTATAGCTTTAGCTAGTCTCTAAAGGTAACAGCTAATCAATTAGCTAGCTATAACTTCAGCCAGTTTCTAGCAAATTAATAGCTAGATAGTTTCTAGCAAAGGTTAATAGCTAGCCAGTTAGCTAGCTATAAACGTTTGCTAATTTCTACCTAGAGTGAATAGCTAGCTTGTTATAGCTTTAGCTAGTTTCAGTCAAAGTTAGTAGATGGGTAGTTAGCTAGTTGCATTTTTTTCTGGTTACTTGCTAACATTAATAGCTGTCCTGTTAGGTCATTCTGGCTTTAGATAGTTGTTGGCTAACAATTAAACAACCCAAACGCTGGTTCATCCCTTGAGTTTAAGAGACTTTTATAAATGCTTGACTGATTCAGAGATCAGAGGTAAGTGGCTTAAGAAACCAAAAATAGGCTTCTTCCTTTGAAAAGAGACCAAAATGTCTCAGAAAAGCTGTTCGTGTCCAAAAGATGCTTTGAAAGACCTTCAAAAAGCCCATAGAGCTACCAATTAAGACCACTTTAGAAAGAGTAGAAGAAGGTTAGAATGAGGGATAACAGTTTTTGGACAACATTCTGCTTGTTCTCTGTTAGTGACGCTCAAATAACCTGGAAGCTCACAATGTAGACCTAACTGTGGAGGTCTGAAGCGTCGGGACAGGAGGGGAAACCTGCTTCAAAGGTGTCTGAGGTCCACAGCTGAACTACAGCTCCTGTTAGAAATAAAAGCTCCCCAAAACAAATCAGTGTAATATGTCCTCCCCTCCCGTCCCGTCCGAGCTGGGTCTCCGGGGGTCACTTACTCTCGGTGATCTTCTGGAGCCCCAGCACATCCTCAGGTGTTATCACGGTGTTCCTGCGCAGCTCCTCCTCGGTTTTCACCGGGATCCCCATGTCTGATGAGTTGCAACCCTGCTGCACTTTCATGTCCAGGAGAAGCGGGCTGCTCGGAGCCACGAACCGAAGCTTTTTTTCTTTAGGATCCCACCACCAGCAGGACCAGCAGCACCCTCCGCGGACGGATGCTCCCCGGCGTCGCCGCAGAACAGAGCTTTAGGTGCCTCGAAAGCGTCTAAAACATTGTGCGGCAAACAGGTTCAATGTGTGGAGACATAAAAAGCAGCCCTCTCTCCCTCCCTCTCTCTCGGTGCCTAAGAGTCTCCCAAGCTGTTTAATCCAAATCTG
Organism: Kryptolebias brasiliensis; assembly: GCA_028566095.1. Classification (NCBI taxonomy): domain Eukaryota; kingdom Metazoa; phylum Chordata; class Actinopteri; order Cyprinodontiformes; family Rivulidae; genus Kryptolebias; species Kryptolebias brasiliensis. The sequence goes on along the minus strand of JAOXNZ010000105.1, from coordinate 9,795,548 downwards.
CTCTAAACCGAGCGTGGTGTCCCCCCCCTTCATCTGTCTGCAGGACTGAGCTCCAACCAGCCTGATGGGGTTGTTTGTTTTTTATTTTTTGTCCGTGTCTGTCTGTTAGCAAAATATCTCACAAACTACTGGATGAATCTTCATGAAACTTGCAGGGAGTAATCACTGGATCGACAGCTAGAAATGATTTGCTTTTGCAGTCACCCATGTTCAAGATGGCCGCCACAGCCAACCACTCTAAAGAATACAGAAATGGCTACAACTCGGTGAATTTTACACATATTGAGCTAAAATTTGGGGTGGTTGCAGCCAAGGTTGATCCCCAACACCTATTATAAGCATGAATGAATTGAGCCAGATCTTCAGTTAAAATTTGGCCATTGACTATTAGGAGTCAACTCTGCCTGTCTGTTAGCAAAATATCACATGAACCGCAAGAGGGATTTAAATACAACTTTTAGAAAGCAATGACTAGAGGTACCTCTACAAATGATTCAATTTTCGAGTCAACCCCATTTCAAGATGGCCACCACAGACAACTAACTCTAGAAATGACAAAACAAGCTATAATTCAGCAAATATTACAGGTGTTGTGCTAAAATTTGGCGTGGTAGTAGCTGAGAGTTACTCACAGCACAAGTGCTACTCATTGTAAGAGATCTTTGCGTAAAACTTTTGGTTTTCACCTGTTGGAGTCCACCCTTTTTATCTGTTTGAACCTGACGCTTGTGACATGATTACATGAATTAGCCACTGTACTCCTGATCAAAAACCACTAAGTCAGTCTTGTTTTACAGGGGGGAAAAAAGTGGAATGCACAAAAACAAACAAAAAGGAACTTCATGTTTGTGCATTTAAACAAACCACAAAGTATTACAACAGGAAGTGCATTTTTTATGCGAGCTTTTCCCTCAAAATGTCTGAAAAATCACCTTTTAAGGTCAGTAATTGTAAAGGTATTGCATTGCTGCTTTTTAAGTAAACAACTCTAAGTTACCGCTGTTTATAAATTTACTATAATTTACTGCAAACATGTAACCAGTTTCCTGCTACGGGGGTTTTTCCAATTAAAAACATTCTTTTTTCTTTTTCGAAAACTTTCTGTAAACAGTCTTTACAGGAAGATATTGCAAATGCATTGCACCAGGCGCTGCAGTTTAACATAAGTCTGCGTACTTTAAGGTACTATTTTTAAAATTTTTTTGGACATGTGCAGAGGAGGGACAGTGGGTATATTGGTAGAAGGATGTTAAAGACGCAGCTGCCAGGAAAAAGATAAAGAGGAGATATATGGATGCAGTTAGAGAGGACATGGAGGTAGTTGGAGTGAGGACAGAGGACGCAGAAGACAGAGTTATGCACTCGACACACGGAGAGCGACAAACGACAGCGACAAATGGCCCTCATTGCCACTGGGGTGAAACCCAACACACGGGACGCGATAGCGACTGCAGCGTTGTGAATCGCGCTTTCGCGACTTGTCTCCAAGAAATTGGATTGGTTATGAAATTGGAGGGCATTTGACATTTCCAAAATATCTCGATAATCACTGCGTGAAATGTCATATAATATATAGGAAAGTCAAACACAGCTAAAATGATGCTGTCCTGGTGTGGTTGCAGACGGCAGCGTGCAGCATACTCTCCGCTCATTGGTCAGTCAACGAAACCCTCGCTGATTGGTTTTAGTGCCGTGCGACAGCGACAAACGCTGAACATTTTTCAACTTTGTTTTGTCGCGTCGCCTGTCCGCGTGTGCACGTCTACGTGTACGAGCTCGAAATTTCACATGCACTAATTTTGCCGGTCGCTCGGCTGGAGGAGTTCCATAGGAAATGAATTGAGAGGGAGTGACGCCGCTCCCCGTGTGAGAAGCCCATAAGATGGAGGAGGATGACTCGCTGTGGCGACCCCTGAAAAGGGAACAGCTGAAAAGAGAAGAAGGTGTTGGGACATCGTCCTGTGAACACCAGTAATAAATCTGTTTTCTCTCCTTTTTTCATCAAACCTACAGTGAACACTCTACAGGCAGATGGTGTAAATCACAGGTGTCAAACTCCATTCCTCGGGGGCCGCTCTCCTGCATGTTTTAGATGTGTTCTTGCTTCAAAATGCCTGGTTTAAATGAATGACGTGTGGATGTGCTTCTGGAGAACTTGGTGATTTGGTGAGGAGGTAATTAAACCATTTGAATCAGGTGTGTTGGAGCAGAAAAACCTACATCTTCCAGGACAGCGGAGCCTCGAGGCCTGGAGTTTGACACCCCTGGTGTAAATGCTCTGAACAGCAGAAGACACGAAACCTTTTACTGTAATTAACTGTATTCTTTAAATTTGCCATATTTATTACGAACTAACAACCACTGTGACGGGTTGAAGGCGTTCCTCTTCAGGGATGTGCAAACTGCAAAGCGAAATGTAGAGAGGAAGCTGCAGATCACAGTGTTAACACGCGCTCCATGCAGCCCAGCTGAAAACCACAACATGGCATCGAAATGGAGATCATAAAACACACAAAAGAGGGAGCTGCTGTTGCACCACCTTTGCACGGTGGTTTCCTGGAGTGCTGTAGTTTAAGTTTAGTAAAACAAAAAAAAAGATCTTGCACAATTTGTTATTGCTCTAATTATGAATTATGTGATGGGGATGACTCTAAGCTACGAAAACATCAAATTTCACTTCAGTATTACTAAAATAATTAGTCGTGGCAGCCATCTTCAGTCAAAGCTAACGAGTTCTAGATGTGCTTTCTGAGTCTCTCATTCAGATCCATTCACTGGTTCATGAGATATTTTGCTAACAGACAGACGAGTTAACACACAGGCACAGGCAGTTACGTTAATGGCTGCCTTTCGTGGCTGTGGATGTTCATAATTTGCAAACATCCAAACCTTCAAACAACGACAAAAAGAAGACGACCGAAGAACATGTTTTCCGGTGTATCTCTTTAATTTGAATCGTTTCCATTGGAAAGTTGCCTCCCAGATGCCAGCATCCCTGAGAAAGTGTAAAATGCAGAACCTCTGGACAGCCCCATCAATGGGCTGAAACGGGCCGGAAAACGGTTGGAGCTTCAGCACGGCGGAACCCTTCGTGCTGTTCAGTCAGTGTCTGAGGAAACGCTGCGTCCTCCAGCCTCGGAAGCCTTACTGCAGATTTTAAGAGCCGTCCACGGGGGGGTACTTTCTGAGCACCGGTATCGCTTTACTCTTTAAGATTCTCTGAGAAAAAGGCGCATTGGTGCCATTTTTGCTAGAAACACATAGGCAAAGGTAAAAAAAAAAGGGCTCGATCGCAAAAGAAAAGTTGAAACAAACTAGTAAACACTTACTAATGCCCAATAATCCCCTCTTCCCTTTGAAAAACAGCTTTAGCTGTTGTAACAGAGGATTTCCTCATCCCATGCAGTCATTTGCAGTCCGACATGCTTTTAAATTTTTACCAGTGGATGCTGGGACAGTACTCCAAAAGCCTTTAACTAAGTGGTCGTTTGAGCGGCGGGACCGGTTCTGAGCTCCTCCTGCTCTCGTACCCCAGACCCCGTCTATGCGTTCAGCTCGAAGCAGCCCCGGCGGTGCGTCTGCATGTCCCTCACCCTGCGGATGGACTGGATCTGAGGCTGATGGGCTCCCCAGTCATTCCAGTGCTTGTAGGAGCCCATTTCAAGCACGTACTGGTAGCCTCGGTAGCCGGGGTACTGGTAGCCCACCCAGCTGTGTGAAGAGATGCAGAGAAACTGAGACATGTGCAGTGAGAAAAATTGTTTTTTTTTTTTAGAAATAGACACAATCACGTCTCTGCGTTTATGTATTCGTCAGAACACTTGATAAGCCTGTAAAATGTTTAGCAAATCTCTGTTTTTGCATTCTTACTTACGTATTTGCTGCCTGCAGCAGATAGCTTTTTAAATGGCCTCAGTTTGGAGAAGTAGAGATTAATTCTGACCAAGTTGATGAGCTAACGGCTAGTCTGAGCAGAACCAAGACCAAAGTGTGTTGCTGCCGTAGCCATCAGATTGTGTTTTACAGAGAACGTGTGGAGTGAGAACAGCTGTACTACCATAAACCTAATTTTCTCCCTTTAAAGTTTTAAACACGTACAGTATGTTTCCAGAAATACTCCTGTCAATTCTAATCCTTTGAATTGCCTTTGAAAATGACCAGTTTTCTCTGCCGACTGCCGTAGCGCTGGGAAATCCTTTCATATAATTGTTGTGAAGCTTGATGATTTCCCTTTTTAAACATAGCCAGATCCGGCCCTTGGTAACATTTTCTCTGGCCTCCCAAGGTAACATTTATATTTATCAGACCTGGCCCTGGAGTTTGGGACAGATCGAGTCTCCATCGCT
>JAOXNZ010000105.1:9702900-9727674 GCA_028566095.1 Kryptolebias brasiliensis | reverse complement strand
CAGTAAATTCAAACTTTTGCACCTGACTCTGGTTTCTAAAAGTCATTTAAGATATATGTTGTATAATCATTCCACCCTGAAAAACGAACGGTTGACATAAATCCTTAAAAGTCCAAAATTTATATGGCAGTCATGCAATGAACCCAATTGTATATCCCTTCACATGCACAGACCACACCTAACAAGTGCAGTATTTCTAGTGTTGCCACTTATTATAAATAATTAGGCATTTACATACAATCAGTAAATCCAGACTTTTTGTTTCTTTCTGCATTTTTAAATAAAGATTACATGCAACAGTCAAACTAGAGGTGAATAGCAGTTGTTTTGATTGCAGTCAATTTTGTGTGTGTTTGACATGAGTCAAGGGTCCAGCGAAAGCTTATTCAGGCTGTAATTGTCCCTCATACACCCTGACATTGCTGCAATCCTTTCAGGTGCAGGTTGGGGCCTAGTGAGTGTATGTCAATGTGTTGATGTATGCAGTGATACACCAGCAGCTAAGAAACTATAAAGGTAGTATACATTTCCTTAACACATCTCTGTGAAAGCTTTTATAGTGGAAGGAGACAGCTTTTACATACATTTGGAAAAAACAATGAAATAAATCTGGTTTATTTTGGTTGAATGTAGTTTAAAAACATTGACCTGAAATATGTTTTTACAAAACTCTCAAATCATCTTAGGACTACAAAAGCATACTGTAGTGAAGGAAGCAAATATTCATGGTAGGTACCTTATAAAGCTCTGGGTTAAACTCACCTTTAGTGGTGCCAGATTCCTCTAAAGCCAGGGTTTAAATCAGGACTTTGGACCTGATTTTCTTCAAAGAGCCCAGCTGCAGCGCAGTAGCCTTTAAAGACTTAAAAAATACACCACAAACTAATGATAGAGAAGAGATACCAGCACATCTCATGTAACATCAGCTGCATGTGTGTTGAAAGTCAGTCCACACTAAAAGTATGAGGGGAGTGCTTTGATTACAAAGCCAAAGAAAGGAATAATTTTGTTTTAACAGCCAACTTTGCTAACATCAACTTTTCTGCTGGTGAACAGAACTAGAATAGCACATTTATTATACATTATATTTAGATTTACATTCAGCTTGTATGAAGAAGGATGTGTGGTACTAATCATGTGGTTTTAGTAGTTACAACTTTAAAATATACAATTTTAAACACAACAAATGAGTTTGTTACTGAGTGGGACTTCATAATTGGTGGATACATTTTATACTATTTTGTAATCTGCATTGTACATCCATAAATCAGGTTTTACAGGCTATATCTTTTCACAAAGATAACAGCAATCACCTCTGCATTTCTTATGAAAGCCATTTTTAACAAAGATCCAGCAAAGATTTACAGATTTAACTAAAGAAGTAATTGAAGTGATAACTCTGTCTTTGTGCAGTATTTAATGGCATCTGTCCTCAAGGAAATGCTAACGTTGCACTTTAGACAATGAGAAAATGAAAACGCCAAAAAGTAGGAAGAGAAAGCAGATACCAAACAGATCTATAAACAATTAAAGGTACAGTGTGACACAACAGAAAAGTGGTCAGATGGAAATGGCGACCTGTGTTTATCCACTATTTAAAAAGACCCACCTGTTACAAGCAGGTACAATATATATTATTGGATGTAAGCAAAAGCATAAAAAAATATACATTATCTATATAATGATAATGTCCACTTGCTAAATGTTAAGCACCCTGACACCCTTCTCTTGTTAAACAGTTATGTTAATATTTCAATGATTAGAATATCTGATCAGATGAACAACAGTGTTGACAGTACAGGCATTATGCTAGTCCCATACCAGCTGGGTGTATTTCCCTCCTGGGCCTCCTGGATACAAGATTGGTGTGGAACAAAGTTATACAGTTGTTGTATCGTCCCCTGCAGCTGTTGTAACAAGGCCTGAAAATCCTGCAGACTGGCACTGGGTCCAAGTTGATGTTGAGGTGATCCCACATTTAGGGAAATATTGAGGGACAAGGCTGGCCTTAAGAGAACTTCAACATGGTCCAAACAGTTCATAAACAGACATGTTGTGTGTTGGCAGCTGTTGTCTTACTACAGGGTGCTGTCTCAGGAGGAGTAGGACATGCAGATGTAGGATGTTACTGATGTAACGCTGTCCCATCAGGGTGGCCCTGGGTGACTTGACGTTATACCCTAAGGCACCCCACATCATGATTCCAGTAGTAAAGTTGGTCTGTGTCTTCACAACATTGGCAGTAGAGCTGGGCATGTCTGATATCTTTTTTTTTTTTTTTTACTTTCACAGTGTCATGAAATGTCTTACTCTGGTCTTTCCACTGAATGTGGCATGGTCACCTGACTAACACAATGATTTTGTTCCTTAAAAGGATACCATGACGTCGGGACATTTACAAGCTTTGAGTATCCTGCATGAGCACCTGTTTTCTCAAATGTAGCACTAATTAGGCCAACTCTAACAATGCTAACAGATCAGTGTTACTGGTGTGTCCTGTAACAACTCCTGTCAGTATAATGCAGCAATGGCATTTGTTGAAATTCAAACCCATTTTGATGAGATAAGTGGTTTTGTGGCTTGTAAATGACTAAAAGTCTGGGCTGTACCCTTTTAAGACTTTACTTCTGCCTGTTGATCTCATTGATACCTATTCCTTCTGAATCTGAATTGGTCAATAGGGTGACAAAGGAAGTATGGGAATTCCTGGAAGAATGGTGAGTGTTGAGCACAGTAGTAATTACATTCAAATGCTTTTACAACACAGATTTAAAATACAACACAGCCAGTACGTGTAACCCTTGATGGATGTTTGTGACATTGACAGTTAAATACAGAAGCTAATCTGCAGTTATTCTTAATTTTTGCTGAAATTGAATAACTATATGTTTTTAATGCAGCTTTACTGTAAACTCTGAAGATCCTATGATAAGGAAATGATTTAATGTAGTTCAATTGCTCTGTGTATTTTATTTAATACAGTCAAGATGCAAAACACTGACCATAATATCATTTAAAATTCACTTTAATCTAAAGATATTTATTTCAGAAAGACATTCAAGCCTTAAATGATTTAGATTACATTAAAAATTATTTGTTGAATAAGAAACCTAGCTGGACTTTGTACTTGTTTTATATTGATTCTGACTTGTTTTTATGTTTCTGTATTTTAGTATTAATTGGAGTATTTAGCTTGTAACTTTATGTCTTTGTAATGCTGTGACATCTTGACCAAGTCTTCTTTCAAAAAGGAGATGATAATCCCCAGGGAAATCCTAGTTAAATGAAGGTGAAAAAAAATGAAACAAAAATGCACTTTAATGCTCAATACAGTTATACAAAATAACTATACAATACAAAATAACTTGGTTGTGCAAAAGGCCGTCGGATCAAAGTGGGTTTGGTATCAAACAACATTTAAAATTTTACAAATCCATGCAAGGAGCTTAATAATGATTCCACCATCAGAGACAAAACTGTTTAATTAGAAAGACAAGCCTTTTTGTGGCAAAATGACATCTTTAGCTTTCTTTTAGCATAACTTATCTCACTCATCCTTACTGGAGCCCCTTCCCCCTCCCCCATCACTAGTCCTGAGGATGCTGCATGTCCCGAACCCTCCTGCCTCTAACACTGGTTCCTCTTTTTCTTGTGTCTCTCTCCTCCCTTCACACCTGTTTGCATGTGACTGATCCCAGGGCTTAAAAGGACAAGCAGGTGAGAAGGTAAGTTTAGGAAAATGTGGCCTTTCCAGGGACATGTTTTGTTTTGTTTTTTTAGCACATTAAATATAGCTTTATCCTTAGTTTAGTGTTTAGTTTTGTTTTGTTTAAAGTAGTCAGCTTGTAAAAAGATTTTTATTGCTGTTTCAGGTTATGTGGCACATTGTTCAGATTTGAATTAATGGATGCTTGTGGCACTGTACTGTGTTTACAGGTAACTTGTGATTTATATGATGAGCTGGGATGAGAAAATAAATGCTTTCCCACTCTGGTTAGATTACTTGAACCTTTTACACTGTGAAACACAATCGCAACAGTTTGTCACATAAGTGTCTGAAGGTTTTAAATTAAGACTCCCCAAAGAAGCCAGAGAAACGTTTCTAGAGGCCTCAGCAGAAGACATGAGGAAATTCTTGCTGAGAACTCAAAATGAACAGTGTTATGAAGAAGAATAATTATGTTGTTACTGGTGTGTTGTGCAGCATTGATATTCTGGCTTTCTGTGTCGTTGAAATGATCACAAATATGAGCAGCCAGCTGGAAGAAAGACAATTTGATATTTGCCTCAGGGTGAACATTACATGTAAGATAACTTTTACTGTTAGCTCCAGTATCTCCCACTTGGCTTTATAAATTACTCAACAGAGATGGCAAACATGCAATATATCGGCCAATGTCTGCAGTTCAGGAACATAAAAGTCTAATCATTTTTATTAACACTAGGGTAATGTAAAAATATTGATATATATTTTTTTCCTTCTTTATTACTGTATGGGACTTTTTTTCCTAGGGTTGTGTAAAGTTCTCAAAATTTTTTGAACACTAAGTGGAGGAGTGTCTTTTTTATGGATCACATTGTTACCAGGACTTTGTTGCAACACAGACATACTTGGGTGTAATTACTAGGGGAGTAACGAGCGAGATTAAAATATCACAAGATTTCTCGCCAACTTGAAAACTGTCTCATGAACCCCAAAAAACCCTGTCACATGACGTTTTTTTTTGTGAAATTATCATTGAAGATGTCCTTACCACATTAAATGGTTTGTGTGGCAGTAATTCACAAACATCCCAGGCACTAGGACCATGCAGCAGCTTCCCAATGTGGCCTCAAAATTCAAGGTGGGGTCGACATAAATACCATTCAGTGAGACCTCCCCAACATGCTCTCCATGGAAGCTGTTTAATCATCTCTTTGATCATCAGTGCGAGCAACATTTCTCTGATGGAAATAATAAAAACACAAGGAGTTTCACTCTAATGTCCATTTCAGTCAGACTGGAGAGATTTCCCGACTCCGAGGTTCTCAGACACATCACTGCTACGGAGTGTCTGAATTTTTTTATCCATATCCATCTCATCTTGATCTTGTGGACCCAGGATCTTGTTTCTTCTTGTCTTGTCTCATAAGATGAGTGGCTCATTACAGCTATAGTAATTACACATCTGAACTGCCATGGAGATACTTTTATTGCTTTTTGCAGAATTGCATCACAAAGTGTTATTTGGCATTACAAATTGGTATTTAGCAGTGTGTAACTTGCATCTATTTGTTAGCTGATAAAGGTGGTAAAATCCTTATTTTCATCTGCTAGTTGGTAAAAACAGAATAAGTATAGCATTTAAAAGCAAAGGAATTCAAATTTCATGTCATGTTATCATATAGCCAGTATCTCACTCGACTGTTTGTGAACCGCACTTGCGAGGGAGTCTCCAAAATGTCTCCAAACATTTACATGGAGTTCTTAATTTCCTAGCATGAGTGGCACATGCTTGCAGTCTTGTCGCTAATTATGAACATGTTCAAACAGTTTTGTCCAACAAACTTTTTCTCAAAAGATGCAGAGTCGGGGTACAGTGTGGACAGAGGTGAGCAATGGAATAATGTGCGCAGCCTAGATCACATGCACACGAAAATAGACGGTGATGTTTGAAAACTGGCCATGCAAAATGTGTCCATGTGGCTCACTAGTTACTTGATTCCAAACACTCAGATTTCAGTGAGAATGCAACAGAATATTTGCAAATTTTCTTGCCATTTTGAGTCTCCAGTAGTCGATGCCCAGCGAGACACTGGCTTATTATGCAGTTTCTAAACAGGGGTTGACAGTTTTGGGCATTTAAAAAAATATATGGTTCTTGTTTCTCTATAACATGTTCAGTATGAACACATAGTCACTGATTCAATTTGAAGCAGTTTTGTTCTTTGTTAGATTTGTCATTTGCAGGGCCAAAGACACACACACTCACACAAAACCTTTCTTGACTGTTTATCACATGCACTATCTCAATGAAAAAAAAAGTATTAGCCACTAACTAAATCTACTGCCTTTTTATTGTAAGTGGTAGTGATTAGAATATGTGGTTAGTCTTTGAGCAAAACAGTAAAAGTGAATGAAGAATGATGGAAATAACACACAGACTAACTGACTCTGGATACGTATTACTCAAAAGAAAAAGAAGAAGGAGCCTGGCACAGAGAGAATAGGCAAAGAGAAGCTTTCCCAGGGCACTGTGCTCTTTAAACAGACGGGTTCTCAGGGTTCTTTGGGAAGGTGTTTGGGGCAAGCAACACGCCAACTGAGCCAGACTGAGAGAAAACACAGAAATACATGACTGATTAGAAATGAAACCCCAAAGTCACAGCAGATGCACTTTCTTTATGAGCTTGAGAAAATTTCATTTTAAAGGAAATGAGATCTACATTTCCTCTGCCTGTGAGTTCACAGCAATTTGGTTTTATGTTTTCTCTGACTGGGTCCTGGTTCGAGTTGAGTTTTAACATTACCTTGTTACCTTGACCTTTCACCACCCTCAGAATCAAAGTAATTCAATCTCTGTGTGGATGTATCTGCAGATCTTCACTTGTCTGGCCTACTAATCTGTAGAAAACCAAAGGCATAATTAAAACCTGTCACTGATGTCATGAATGTTCCTTTTCCATCATTACCCTCTGGCCCCTAATTCATGCATCTGCCATAAAATCAAGCACGAGATAACAAACACAAGACACGTCTTTCGATGTATTTAGCATCACCTTTGTTTTATGAATGACAGGTGCCATCGGCCATCTCCCTTTTAGTTATTTTTTTCTTTAGGAAGAGAGAAGTTAATTTAAGCAAGTGCTGGGAACTTGAGTCAAGCCAGTCTGACTTCAGTGGTTTGTGGGACTGGGAAGAGATGGTCAGAACGGCTGCACAGACGCACTGCCGACATGGTGCAAATTGACTGCTATTTGCCAAAGCAAGAGCCCAGAGGCACTTCAGTGTTTATACTGCAGAACAGCTGACCTCTGCAGGCATACTGTTAAGTGCAGTCTCGAAATTAGATCCTTTTTAACAGGACTGAATGAGAACAATATGAACTCTTAAGGTTTAGTCATTTCAAAACAGAAACATCGCACAAGCCAAATCATGACTCATGGTTGTTAATTTGAAAAAACGAGAGAGAGAGAGAGAGAGAAATTTCCACCTGAACATGTGTGCAGGAGTTTACAAGAATGGTAACAAATAGGCAGTGGGTGAAAAGACCAGCTGAAAAAAGAGAAGCTAGCCGTGTGTACACTGATGAGCCTAAGAGACAAAAGTGGCAACAACTAGAAACTTTCTGAAGATGTTTTGTAAGATGCTAATGCAGCTACTGACCAAAGCGCCAACATCCATCAACTTTCTTCTCTAAAACCCTACAACAATATAGGACTTACTTTTTTAATAATCTAAGATAACAAAATGTCACTCTTTTGATGTATGAACTGTATAAGAATTGTAAAGTTTGTGGGAGTCAGAAGAGTTTGTTTGCAAAAGTTTTTGAAAGTTTAGTTACAGCTCAGAGTTGGGGACGTCATCTCATACTAAGTTGAACATTCTGTTGTAAATTTTCAAATATTGTAAAATTTGAACTGTGATTATGTAAAAACTGTAAAAAGTGAAAGAATTCATACAAATATAACTTTGAATGACCCATTAAGTCACCCATTTAAACTTCAGATGATGTTTCTACTGTGAAGAATGCTATAGAGGGCTCATTTAGCCAGAATCTCATTGTTGTGTATGTAAAGAATTTGTAAGACACATGATGTACCGATTCATAGCACACCATTCTAGATCAAGCTGTACGTTTTGAAAAAACAAAAAATGTATATATTGGTTTTACAAAGCTAAAGAAGGAAGAGGAGGAGTAATAAGGGTGCTTCAGTGATTCTGAATTGGCATCCACTGAACAAGCAGACAAACACGAGAGCAAGCTAGCAATGCTCTTTCAAAATAAAACAAGAAGTGAAGCAGTTACTAGCAGGCCACAGCAAAGCACAACACCAATAACTAACAACATTAAAACTATGATCATGACAAAAAGTTACAAAATTGAGGACTAAGTTGTGGGTTTAACCCTAACTCTTTATTTTAAACTTGTTAAAACATGTTTTGAACTTACAGAGGGCAGTTATCTTTATTATTGGTTGAATATTAGTGGATTGAAGCTTGAGTTGTCTGCTTTTTTGTGCTTGTAAACATTATTAAACTTATGACTCAAATGGTGTGTGCCAAAATAAGATTCCCAAATTGCACAAAATTCAGTACAGCATGATGTTAATCTTTTTTTCTCTGTAAGGCTTGAATTGTCAGCTGATTGGCTTATGGGCAGTTTCCTTGGCGCAAGTGGTTTTGCTCTAACCTTTCAAATCATCACCAGGCTGCCTAAATTAGCTACAATCATCACTAAATTTCCATTGATATGCATCAATTTTTTTCTATTTATTGATTAGTACCTGCTAGCTTTCTAACTTCTGAAAATATACCACTTTGTTTAATTTCTCTGAAATGTTTGTAGAGGTGAAAATGGTTTTAGAGCCAGGAGTACCCTCACATAATTGCTTTTCTTATTTTTTTTCTTCTTCATGTTTTTGTCCACAGGGTGCACCAGGCGAGCCTGGTCTGTCTATCATTGGACCAAGAGGACCTCCTGTAAGTGTCTTCACTTCTTCCAACACATAATGAATCTCTTGGTTCCAAGTGTTTTTAGTAGACCTCTGCTCAATATATCAGGTTTGGAGACACAAACAGACTCCTTTGAGTTCTGTTTTCAGTTCAGCTGATTAGACTAAACCACTGGAGAGACTTGCTCTTCCTTTGCTTTATGGGTTACTGGGCTCAGCTTGATGTAGACCCAGCCAAGATGTCTTTATTTTAAAATGGGTTAATGCACCACAAATGATAGTATAATGTTAAATAATTACAGAGTGTGTGGAAACAGCAGCATTGTGCATAAGGATTGGAACTAAGAATTGGCTATAAGTTAGACCATTGGTCATGTTTGTTTTATACAGAATCAAAGTGAGAAGTTTCAGCCGGATCTGTTTCGGTGGGTGTGAATGATTCAGACATCGGTTTTTAATAGAAAACCAAATTTATACATTCTGTTTGCTCTTTAGTTTCAAAAAGAATAATGTGGCTTCATAAATTGCACAATGTATCCTTAAAAAACAGGCGAAATTCAAGAGTCTAGCCAACGTAAGTGGAGCGCACATCTGTTTTTCTAATTGATGTTATTGTGATCTGTACCGGTATGTGCCCACTCTTCCTGGATGGTAATAGGCAGCTATAATGAATACCAGGCAGCAGAGAAGCTTTGCACAGTAGGAACCAAGTTCTAATCTCAGAGAGCCAGTCAGTCAAAAACACTTTAGAAGCTAGTTTACCACAGCAGGAGAGACTGACATTAGAGACTCCAGTCCTGACCCAGAGATGAAACAAGGGACTTCATTCAAAAGAGAGGTGGGAAAAATAAAAGGAAATGACATCTCCTGCAAGCCAAGGGCCTTGACTTCTTCACCACATTGCCGTACCGTCAGGGTGGATGAATGCATGTGAATATGTTTTCCAAAGCATGGCTAAAACTGGCGGCAAAGCTGTTTTAGGAAATACTCATAGCAGGTCTCTGTTTAAGGGAAATGTTGCCTGTTTAAAATTTAAGAATGAGTTTCAAAATCATATTTCGTTGTAGCTGAAAGTCAGAAAGGTGAAATAAATTCACACTTTAGTTTTTCCTGGAGTGTGAAGACTGGTGGTTATTTATACAGTTAGTAAGCTCATTAACCTTTTTTGTGGTCAGCAATCTTTGTTAGATCGGAACATTTTCTGAATCTGTTTTTCTCCTCCACAAAGACACACTCCTACTGAATGTATTCTCCAGAGCCTTCTGTATCACCCCTTGTGTCAAAATCAATTTTACGAGTTAACAATTACAGCAAAGCAAAGGAACTGATCAGCTTTTAGCACATTTTGATCCCAAACCCTCTCTGGTATATTATTGTTTTTCTTTTTCTTTTTAGGGACAACCTGGCACAAGAGGATTTCCAGGCTTTCCAGTGAGTCACACTGTAATGTCTAATGATGAAATCTTAACTCATGTTCCAGCTGGAAATGTTATATATTTTACTTTAAATAAACAAAAAACATGATTTTATGTTACACACAGAGCAGCCAGAGATGCATGAATAAGTGATAATTGGTTAGTCCAGAGATCCCAAGAACTTGTTTTTAAATGGATTTTATGTACTAGTATAGTTTTAAAGATTCTTCCAATGACAAAAGAGCCTTATATCTGCAGACAGATGATGTTTGTGGATTATCTTATCCAGGATTTTGGCCATTTAACCTGTTACTGTAACATAATCTATTGTCCAAACCAGACAAAAAGCCTTGACGATGTGAATACTGCATAAAAAAAAGATATTTAAAACCTTCTCTTGTCAACTTTTAATTGCATTTAGAATTGTGATGCCAGCAACACATACTAAAACTAAAGTCTCAGCATTCGTTGAAAGAATGCATACTTCCCACTATCCTTGACGTCAAAGCTTTGAACTGAGATCAATTTACAATGAGAAGAGAAGGAGTTTCAGCCATTTTTGTCAAATCTCATGTGATATTCTAAGATCTTGCATGATGTGTTAGTGATCTGAGTACATGTTGTGAATGACTCTCAGCTACTGCCACTTAAGGCTTTAGCTCAATATCTGTAAATTTGACTATGTTATAGCCATTTTTGTATTAACTTAGGTCAATTAACTGTTGCAGCCACCTTTAATTGGGGTGACTTCAGTATTGAAGATGTACATCCAATGATTACTTTCTGAGAATTTCATTAAAATCCATCAAGTAGTTTGTGAGATATTTTGCTAACAGTCAAACAGTGCTGATGCCAACAGTTAATGTAAAAGTTTTAAGCAAAACGTTTGTGGAGTTTGTAGTGCTCAAAGTATGTGTTGGGAATCAGTGTCAGCTACTACCACACCAAATATTAACTAATGTCTGTTAAATCGACTGAGTTTTAGATATTTTATGTTTGGTGCCTGGCAATGAATATTGGTAACTATTATATTTAATGTGGTGGTAAGGAAAAAAATAAGGTTGTTTTTTAAAACCACTCATGCCAACAAGAGATACAAACTATGATTTTGTACAAAAATAATACTCGTATTTTTAAAAGGCAAACATGGGCAGATGATATCAAGCTTTTTGTCAAGTCTGTAAGGCAACTTCTGAAGGGTTTAAAAAATAAAAAAAACAGTCTTTCTCAAAAAAAGATTAAAAAGGACTTCCATATTTATCCCAATACAGAAGATAATAAAAGTACTATGACTTCTAAAGGATTTTAAATGTAGCAAGTGTGAGAGAGCAAATCCAAGCTGGACACCTATTGTCTCCAGGCCCTCAGGTAACACTTCATCAAGAACCATCATTCATCAGTAGCTGATGGAACCACATGGCCAGGGGAAAACTCGAAAATACAGAGTTACATTCACAGATGCCACGTCAGACTTTACTATGGAGAAAAAGAAGCCTGATGTTAACAATGTCCAGAGGTGACATTGATTTCTCTGGGCTCAGCAGGATCTGGGGCGGACCATCACACAAACATGGATTGTGGTTAGACAAATCAGTATTCCAGATCTGTTTTGGAAAAAAAAATCAAGTGCACCAAACCAAAAAGAAAAAGAAGCACCTAGACTGTCTGAAAGCTCAGTTCAGACAGTCCATTAATGCAAAAAAGATCGTTGAGAGTTTAGGGCATCGTATTCTGCCATCAAGATCACATTTTTTCCAGAGATGTCCATGCCTCTTTCAACAAGACACAATGTAAAACCTCATTCTGGACACATTACAAAGGCATGACTGAGGACAAAGAGGCTGCAGGTACTAGTCTGACCTGCCTGCAGTCCTGACGTGTTTCCAATCGAGAATATGTGGAGAAGTTTGAAACCAGAGCTGTACTGTTGCACAGCTTGTGATGTGTTGTAGAAGGAATGGATCATTGCGATATGCTTGAACTGAAACACTTCATCAGTTGATATCTTCAATTCCAAACTGATTCTTAGGTTCTGTGAGAAGGAATGGAAACCTTACAGGGTTATAAAAGCTTTACCATCCCAAATAATTTGAACATTTTGTTAACTTTAAAATGAATATATTTTATTTTAAAAGGTGAAAAAAAGTTCAGCAACACTAATCATTAAATGTTTGGGGTTTGTGGCTGTCAATTAAATCAAAAACTATTGTAGAACTTATTGGGTTTTTTACACCATCTCAACATTTTTTGATAAAGGGTTGTATTTACATTGCTAAAACTTTCCATTTTAACTTTAATAATCATCAGATTTTGGTATCTTAATTATCCAGGCAATGTTGTCTTGGAATGTTTTTTCATTTATTAAATAAACATGTGTGATGCAACCTAATATGTTGATCTACATGCACTCAGAAATCTTGTTCTCTGTTTTCATAGGGTCCTATTGGGTTGGATGGCAAACCAGTGAGTTTCTTTTGATCCCTGGTGAAAAGCAAACTGAATTAATGATTGAGTGATTCTTCAGTGCCCAGATTCCTGTGTCTTGTAATGATAATGAACATGATTAAACTAAGAATTGTTATGGTGATTATTAAAATTGCACTCCACTGAAGTTTTATGCTATTTAAATAGTAGAGTTAAACATGCTGAGGAAATTACAGAGAAGTTATTTTATGGCAACTTAAGTGTAGAGTTTTGATTAATTGACTGGTTTATTTTACCGCCTGCCATACAGGGGCTAAATGGACTAAAGGGAGACACAGTAAGTATTCCTTAAATACAAACATCCTAAACATTCTGATGCTGCAATTCCAGTCTCCAACTGCATTTTGCTGAGGACATTTGCCTGTTTATTTTATACCCACAAAGTACTCAGAAAAAAAAAAACATAGTAGTGACCAGCTTTATGCAGCACAGTTGTGTACTAAGACTAAGCTGCATGTTGAAGGTAAAACATGGAGAAATGTGTGAACTTTCAGCTACATACTTCACTCAAATAGGTCATTTTGTATTTCAAGTAGCTTGTACTCCTACCTTGTGCCATGTAGATGTGTTGAAGCAGATGCTGCTGGTATGAGAAACAGAAAAAGAACAACCTAACCTGCTTGTGATTTGGGGCATGCATATTAAATTGTCATATTATTGTAGAAGCTTAATGCATGATTTCAATAGGACTTCATTTTAAAATTTATTGTCTTAGGATCCAGGTTATTCAGAAAACATCCAGGGTTACAGACCCAAACAAACAGGCCTAACCAAATCAAAGTCATATTATTATTAAAAAAAACTGGTCCAAATCTGCTTATCTTTATTTCAAAAGTGTACTCCAGTAGATTTAATAATTTGTGCTGAAGTAGCTGCCAAGGTGGGGCTGAATTGGATAAAACAGGCCAGGCAACTATGAATTAGGTGGCAGTAAGTAAGTGATTTGGAGCAGATAGCTTCTTTTTTACCCAGAAAGTAGAGGTACATGGTGACTGAAGCTGCAAAAGTTTGATTTGTCGGAAATACAAATTGACCTGCAGCCATTGGGTTTAATAATCAAAGATAAGTACTGACTTCTAAATTGAATTGCAATGTAACAGGTTTGAATGGAGTTTCATCTGAATTGGACTGAAATTGACTAAATAAGATTATAATTTGACTGTATTTATTGAAACTTGAGTTAAACTTGCTTGCTTTTTTTGTAAATTGCCCTGAGATCATGTTTTTGTAATATTTATAAATAAACAAAACTGTACTGAACCACGTTAAATTGAATTTAAAGTACATTTTATCTCAATGTCAAAGCATAAAATTACTTCTAATATACACAGTCTTGCATAAAGATTTGCTGCTGTGAGGCACTTTTGCTCAAGAACCTTGCAGCCACTTCCTTTAGCTCAAGTAAACTCCAACAAAACACACTAAATCTCCTTAAGTGAGGAAATAAAACAAAAGCTTGATTAATGACCCTATTATAAGCTTAAATGTCATGGAATGTTGAAGTGAGGTTTAAGGATTTGTCTCGTAAATGTGTAGTTATGCTGCTGGATCCACAAAGAGGAGCTTCTTAGTCTGTGAGGTCACCAGCATGTGGTGCACTGGATGTGTCCTACTGGGTCCTTTTCCAGAGTCCATTAATCAACCAGTGACTGACTTCTGACAGCAGTTTAAACTGGGTACACCTATAGGATCTAGTGGGAAGTCAAACTGTGTACCTTTGTCTCAAACGACTAATTGAAACAGACTCCTGTGGCATTTCATTTATCAGTTTGACTGATACTTTGACATTAGCCCATGTAACCTGTGGATTTATTGCAAAATTTAGTTTTACATTAAGCTGCACATTAAAAATGATTATTTAGGACAGACCTTGTTGTTGCTGTTTTTCAGGGTCCTCGTGGTCCTAAAGGAAACCCAGTAAGTTTATGGAGTCTGTTATCAAGCCTGAGATAATTATCTGCTTATCTTTTTTGTTGAACTATACAAACCTCTCTTATTCACCTCGTGTGTTCTTTCTCTTTCAAGGGAGAATCAGGACCCAAAGGGGAGAAGGTGAGATATGCAGCAGTTTGACAATTTGCCCAGCAAGTAACATTAAGAAGAAAGAAACAAAGGAATTTGATTAAAACTACTGCTTTTTACACATTATCTCATTTTCATGTTTAAAACCTCCTTCTGATTCAAAATGAATAAAACACATTAGTATTAAAGGATCTAAAATTCTTTAATTGTAATGTACTTATTTTATTTTTTATTTTTTTCTGTTTTCTTCAGGGTGTATGTGGAGACTCAACACACCGGGTAAGATAATTAAACAGTGGTGCTAATTCATTCATGTTACAGATTCACAAGGAGTTACCACTCTATCAACCGTATTTATGCTGTGTTTATGTACAATTACAGTATTTAAAAAATATCATATGGCAAACTGAACCTGTGTTGCTGTCAATTTCAAATGACTTTTCACACTTTTTTAATGCCATAACAAAATAAAAGTTTTGGAGAGGCAGCAGATGGAGCAACAAAAGGTGGGTAGCGCACTGTTGGGTACCACATGTGGAAGTCTTCAGTTCTTTGGCCTGCCGTCTCTGGGGTTTGGGCTGCTGAGAGAAAAAAAGGGTAATTATCAATGGCCTGTTGGAGCATACTGTCAGATGTGATAAGAGCCTGTGTGGAGTTGCCAAGAATAAGAGTCTCCTGTGTAATAGCATGTTTTTCAGATAGTTAAAGTCTATTTTCAGTATAATGTGGCCCTTTAGTTCTTAGACTTTTACTGCATTGGTTGTTTTTATTATAAAGTAGTTGCTAACTATTTTTAAAAGCCCCCCCAAAATAAAAGCGAGACCTATGACTCACAAATAATGTTAAAATATGCATTTCATATTGAATTTAAGTATGAGGGAATTTAGACATGGAAGGAGCCAGAGAGAGAGAGAAAGATGATTTGAAGTTTGTTGCTTTTAACTTGCACAGAAGTAATCCTCCCTTTTCTACAAGTTGTGTGCCTGTTGGATTTGTTTTTCATACACTTTTCAGAGCCCCTGCAGCAATCTGTTTGGGAGGTCTATTCCCTATGTCTGCTCACACTCCAGCCCTCAATCCTGTAGTGAGTCTCATGGGGTTTAGGGGGAGGGGTACTGTTTGCAGAGGTAAAATGTTCTGTTTTCAAAGAGTTTGCCATTCAACATAAAGCCTGCAAAATCATCAATTGAGTGTAAATCATCAATTTCAGCAGTACAGAGCATGGCTTACCCTAGTCTTAAAAATATCCATCCATCCATTTTCTTTACCCCCTTTTTCCATTTCGGGTCATAGGGAGCCAGTGCCTATCTCCAGCAGTCACTGTGTGAGAGGCGAGGGACATCCTGGACAGGTCACATTTCTATTGCAGGGCCACATAGAGACAAACGAGACAAACACTCTCGCTCACACCTAGGGACATTTTTTTTAAGAGTTACCAATTAACCTAACGTGCATGTTTTTGGTCTGTGGGAGGAGGTACCCGGAGGAAACCCACATGTGCACAGGTAGAATGTGCAAACTCCAACCAGAAAGGCCACAGCCCGGGATGTGATCCTGCAACCTTCTTACTGGGAGGCGACAGCTCTAACCACTACGCCTCTGTGCCACCTGTCTTAAAACTAGGAAAAGCTAATCTTGTTGTTCAAAGTATAAAACAGCCTAAAACTTCTGTGCTTTCAATTACATAATTCGGTTCAAACTGGATCACTGTTCACTTATACAGAAAGAGGAATGCAAACACAACAAGTTTTATTTTGATGGGGAGATGTTTGGTAACTATGGGGGTAACATAGTTTGCAGTATTTTTACTAATAGTATACTCACTGAAAAAAACCCCAAAGTGTATCACCCAGAAGGAATGGTCTAATTTGGATGTAATTTGGTCCACTTGCAGACTATTGATGGGTATGTACTGTAAATGATAAAATTTTCTGCTGGCATGTCTAGAACAGGCACCAGAAGGCAGGCAGCATCATGGGTAGAACCATAGTTTTATCAGGCAGCTGCTTGAGCATTCAATAATCAGTCAAAACAGTAACTGATGATGTCTCATAGATACATGAGTCAGCATTTGATGGAGTTTGATGGAGTCACATTGTGGGTTTGCTTGAGGCTGGCATGTGTAGATGTCACAGGAGCCTAATGTTGGAATCGATGGAAACAAGAGGGCATCCAAACACAATGTGATTGTCCCCATTACCAAGACAGACCACACCAGGGATGATTGTCATATTGTGTTCCAAGCACTACAGAACCTCATGACATATGCGCCTACACCCTAAAAAACAGGTATAGAACTCCCACGCCATCTTTCACTGACTGGCATCAGCTGGACTACAAGATCATTACCCCATATGTAGGCTGCCATTACTACCATAGTAGAAACGTAACAGGAAGTTTGGACTGATTGGTTGGTGCTGTATCATTTTCAGCAATAAAGCTCACCTCTGGCCATTGTGTGCATGCATGGCAGTGCTGAGGGGAGAGGACCAATCCTGTCAATGTTGTGGAGAGACAGACCAGTGTTACTCCTGACATTATGGTGTGGGGAGCCATAGGATATGACTTAAGGACAACTCTGGTTATGATTGGGAGACCCTGATGGGACAAGATTACATCAGTAATTTCTTCTGCCTGCATGTCTTACCCCTCCTGAGATAGCACCCTGGTACAGTTTTTCAACAAGCCAGTGGGCACATATGGCTATGGACTGCCTGCATCATGCAGAGATCCTCTTGTGGCCAGCCAGGTACCCTGATGTTTCCCCAAAAGAGTGTGGGATCAGTTCAGACATCAACTTTGACCCAGTGATGATCTCCTGGATCTCAAGGGCCAGTCACAACATCTCTGGGTGGACTTGCTGCAGAAGAGGATACAACAACTGTATTACTTTGTTCTACTCCATACTGACATGAGACCTGAAATTCCCACTTTGTTGTTCATTTGATCTGATTTTGTAATCATTGTAATAGTCAGATGATCTTTTAACATGTCTTCATATGTTGAAAGATCATCTGACTATCGCAATGATTACAAAATAAGATAATTTAATTTCCACCACTGCATCTGGGTGCTTAACTTATTTTTGTCAGTGAGTGTAATTTCAAGTTAGACTTCCAACTCACATATATTTTACATTTTTACTGAACCTAAAACTAAATCAAATTGTAAATCAAGAGATTTCTGTTTACAAAGCCAGGATTGCTGGTTCCTTGTTTTTTAATCCTCATGCAGTTAAAATAAGCAAATTGAGTGCTTGATTCAGCTCTGTGCTTAACATGCAAATTAAGGATTGCTATGAATCCTTTAAATCTTAATTTGTAAAAAAAAAAAAGAAATCCACTTGTACCAGTATTTTCATGGGGTTGTTAATTTTCAACTTTCATCAGTACCACTGACTGAAATGACCACTTCCCTCATGCATAGGGCCTCTTTGTCCAGGATCTTCCTTTGAAAACCCTAGCTGCCTTGCGTTCCAGTCAGGCTCTGATGTTAAAGGTTTGTGGGTGCCTTGAAACACCCTGCAAGATCATCTTCACTGGGGGTGTCACCAAGTCGTGCCGCAAAGAGAGCCATTGCCTTGAGCAAAGGCACTCGTCAATTCCTCTGCTCTCCACCACGAAATGTCCTAATTTAAAAGCAAATTTTAAAACTTTGGCTTTCAAAAATGTTTTTGTCACTGTCTGAATGCAGGCAGTTTTTTAGAAACTGTTTTTACTTTGCCATCAGTGAAAACACGTGTTCAGTTTATTATTTATTTCACGACTTCATGTGTATTTCTTCAAGTATGGTGGACAGCTGGAATTGGTGAGGGACAAAGCAGCACACTTGCCTACTTTTTCCAAATCTATACCCCTAATTATGATCACATTTAACATGCTGTACATATTTCCATAAAAATAGCAATATTTTGAACTTTGAAACTGTTGCCCAAGACAGTGCATCAAGGAGCAGTACAATTATCTTTTGGTTTTAATCAAAGCTGTGTTTGCTTTTAAATTTTCTGCATTAAGAAATTTGTGGAAATATCTACACTATGTAAAAAGAAGGCAAGTTGCCTGCAGATGGAACTACTTGGTGTCAGTTGGGAAACATTGCTAGAACTGAACAGGAATTTACCTGTACCGGCCTCTGCTAAACTTGTATCTGATAATGCTGGTCATCTCAACAGAAGCGGCGTATTGTACAGACCTGTGTTGGACAGTTGGGCTCAGTAAGTCTGGACGAACACTGCAACCATACCGCTGTACTCTCTTTGTGGCAAGACTGACGCCTACCGCTGCTCTGCTGCAAGCTAAGGGTCTGGGTCACCTTTAATGGGGAAGTTGGTGTACACATTTGGTGCAAGATAATTTGTTATAAAGAGATCATGCTAAAGAAATTTGATTTCTTTTATGTTCTTTTTAAACAAAGAACAAAAAAGTACACAGACCTCCCCCTTTGCCTAACCCATAGTTTGCT
The DNA here is from genome assembly GCA_028566095.1 of Kryptolebias brasiliensis. Taxonomy (NCBI): domain Eukaryota; kingdom Metazoa; phylum Chordata; class Actinopteri; order Cyprinodontiformes; family Rivulidae; genus Kryptolebias; species Kryptolebias brasiliensis. The sequence goes on along the minus strand of JAOXNZ010000105.1, from coordinate 9,708,637 downwards.
GTGCAGGTGCCTATTTTTATCCTGTTTTCTTTCCAGCTTTGTTTTTTTTTTCTTATTTTACTTCCCACTTCCTGGTTTTTCATTATCATGTTCTATTTCTCTTTTTCTTCTATATCCCTCCCCCTTTCTTCCCTCATTTTCTTGGTTCTATCCTGTTTCCTTTTGCTGGCCTCCTGGCGACCTTTGCCCTGTGACTTATTTGCAATGCTGGCCACCTGTGCTTTGTGACTTCCCTTGGCAGTATTTGCCCATCACCGTGCGCAATATGCCCTCAATAAACCCTCTAATCCTAAAACGCCTCAAGGTACAATTCTCTCTGCCCCCTTAGCCCGCCGTATGGATGCCAGCTGACTTCATTCGTCACCAAAAACTACCCAGTTCTGCTCTGCCATCATGCTAATTAACCAACCTTTGGCTGCTACTGCTTCTGAATGCTTACATTTAAGAATAAAGGTTTTTTGTCACTGATGCATAGATGAAAAATTTATGTTTTTTTATTAAAAAAAAAAGACATTTAAATAATGGTCTACCATTCCTTGCCTTTCATGCAAGAGATTTAAAATAAGATCGTCTTATGTTGAGTAATGATGGAGTTGTTGTTTTGGTCAAACCTTGAAGATAATGTTGTGCCCAATCTTATGTTATATCGAAATATCGGTTAGAGCTCAAAGTACGGGTTGTAAACGACTCTCAGCTCCAACTACACCAAACTTCAGCTCAATATCTGTAAGTGTGTTATTCGGTTATTGTGTTGGCTAGCAATGGCGACCATCTTGAATTGAGTTGACTTCAAAAGTAATCCGTTGTAAATGTTCATTTAATGATTACTTTCTAAAAGTTTTAGTAAAATCCTTCTAGTGGTTTATGAGGTATTTTGGTAACAGACAGACACACAAATACACTCGTATCCTAACACACACACACTGACACAAGCAAAAACATTATCGACTGCCATTCACCTTTCAGCGGTAGGGAACAATAATAACATTTAAGTAATGGCAATTGTAAATTGAAGTTCGGGTAGCAGTTGTAAGAAGACACAACAAACAAAAACACTTGCAATACTGATTCAGCAAACTAGGTTTTTTTTTTTTTACTGACTTTATTATTTTAATGACTTTAATAGTGCATCGTCTACCACAATGAATGACAAGCAAATCAAACATCTACATGGCTCTTTTTATGCAGAAAGATAAAAAAAAAATCTATAACTCTCCCATATAATTCACACTCATCATCATTATTTGTACAATAAAGTAAAAATGTGATAACATTAAGAACTGAAAAACACTTTAACAAGCTGCTCAAATTTCACATCAGTAGTTTTCCAAAGAACTGCTTTTGTGCAGTTAAATTAATAGCCACATTTAGGGTGAATGCCCATCAGTTTTTACAGCTTTTAGCTTTGTGTGATGAAGCTTCAGTGTGCAGCAGTTTTGACTGGGACCAGCTGGCTACTCTGATATCTGCTCCATTGTGTTTGTTCCATTTGCTTTTGTCAGAACAGCATGTTTTATAATTTACTATAGGCAGCCGAAGCTTAACCATATTAATGTGTATGTAATCCCTGAGGAAAACCTTAAAATGTACACATCTATAGGACATTTATGGATATATATACTAACAGTGATGGCAAAGTGAAGTTAGTTTAGTGCTTTGTTTCAGGCACTTATCTAAGTCAAACCACATGTACATATCTATCATGGTCTGTAGCATAATTCACAGAATGTAATTTTGTTGGCTTCCCCTATGATGATGGATAAAATGATGGATACATTCACATATAGGTATCCTCTCAATAAAATACTTGCTTTTTGCAATCAGAAAAAGAGATTTATGAGCTGTAAAAGATGTGTGGCCAGAAATTTTTCTACTTTAAAAAAAGCCAGCAGCTTCAGGATGTTCAGCAGCCAGACAGATTGGTTTCAGCTGACAAGGCGTATTTATTATCTCCGTATCCAGTGCTTATTGTAAATGCCTTTTATTTGGGTTTGTTTAGTCTTGGCTATGGTTTGATGTCATTCCCAGAGCTTTTGCTGTCAGTGAGCCGTCTTCACAGTAACCACACACAGATCTGTAGCGTATTTCAAAGAAGCTGCAGAAAATATCAATGCCAAAATTAGATTCATTCAATCCAAAAATAAAATATAATGTCATATTGATCATTATATGTTAAACCATTGTGAATTCAAAAGGAAAACTTTGCTAAAAATTCTGACAAGACTCTGAAAAAAGAAGATTTAGGATTGCTACCCTCTATTCAATAAAGCTTGTTAAAAAGCAACATATGTCAGTGTCATGAGTTAACCACTGTCTTGCTAATGAGCCTTGGAGAAGAAACAGTCTGCTCATCTATTTTAAAATTTTCCAAACTGGGAGGGATTTGTTCAAGCTTTCTTAGAGGCTGCAGTAAAGTTCAGAAAATTGAACTTCTCTAAACTTGCTTAGGTGTCATCAAGAGACCCAAACTGGTGATATAATAGGATGAATCAGTAACATTGTCTCTGTTTAGATATAGTGGTGTCTGGCATTACTTTTCCCTTTATATTGGTCATGCCACTCTGTTTTTAATTTATTGATCAGTTTCAAGGTTCTGAAAATGGCTATGTTACTCTGGCTAGTTTAACTTTGGCTATGGAAAGAGTGTCAAAACCAATGAATAGGATGGAGAAAACTTCTAGCCAAAAGCTTGTAAAATATTTACAACATTGTGTGCTGTTTAATCATTGGCCAGTGGAATCATTTTTTGTTGGTTTCATGTGTTTTGACCATGTTTCTAAGAACTGGTAAAACCAAAAGAGTTTTTGTTTGTTTTAGTTGTTCAACCAAACTACTGTAGTTCTAGAAAACATGGGTTATATCAAAACCCAAACAAAAGCTTTGAGTTAAACAGTTTTTACCACAGTTGTGTTTTCTTATGGTCAGGAATGAATCTTGGTGCTCCAGCATCATAACCGCTTGCCTTGCTGCTAAGCTAACCTACATGTATGCACCAACCACCCCCTGGCTCCCCCTACCCCAAACCTTGCTGCATTTCCTGTGCCGTGTTGTGATCTTGTGTTGGCATGGCCTGTGTGACAAGGCTTTCTCCAGGGTGATAGGTTGTAACTCAAGGTCTCTTAGCAGGGTGAACCTGGAGTGCAGGGACCCCCAGGACCTCCTGGACCCCCTGGTATCCCAGGTCTTGATGGAACTAGTGGGCCACCGGTGAGTACAAGCCTGAGCTGAGGCGTACAGCATTATTAAGCACAAAAGCCACAATCAGAAAACAAACATTATGACCGACAACTTCTGTATTATGACAAATGCCTATTAGGAAAAAAAAAGGGCTTGCACTTACAATGTCCAGACTCAGATTGCTTTTACCCAATACCTGCCAGCAGTATGAATGCCCTGGTATGTTGGAATCGTTCTTGGACAACCTGTATGTTTCCCTTTTACAATTGTGCTTAACTTCAAACTGTAGACCCAGGAGACTGGGGAAATTACTTTCAGAGTGCACCAAAAATAACCACCATTGCGGCACACAGTTTTGGACAGATTTAAGCTTTTTTTTTAGAAATCTTCCATCCAACAGAAGAACCAACCTGTCAAGATGTAGCCAAATACCCAAAGTCCAAAAACTGTTAAAACAAAACTAATGAAAACTTTAAAAATTTGGCAAACTCCAATAAAAATGGTATGAATTGTTCTAACGATAATAATTTAAACTAGAAAAAAATCATGACAATCAAGAATGTGGTGAAGTTTGTAAAAGGTGCTTTAGTCAGGGAAAAAAAGAGAAAATATCTAAAAATTATTTTCAGATTTATATAAACACACGTTTTTTTTCTTTACTTGCTAACATACTTAAATTATTTTGAGGCTCTATTATGTGTGTGTACATTTCTTTTTCTGTCTTTGTTAATTCAGGGTAAACCGGGGGAGCCTGGCAAACCAGGCAAAGACCCAAGGGTAAGTGCTGGTTTTGTGATACCTTCTTCCTTATCTTTGAAAGCCTTCCCCTTTTTTGCTCCCCTGACCTTGATTCTATTTCTATATTATCTGCAGCTCTTACCAGGACTAAAGGTAATATCTTTCTTCACCCAGTGAAATCAGAATGTGGAAAACCCTGTTCAGCATCACCTTGCCTTATCACGATGACTTTAGAGTCAGCCGACCAAACAAAACAAGCCACATAAAATACGGACCAATTCAAAATGTTTCAACTCAGCCTCTTTGCAGCTGCAAAGTAGTTCATACCAACTCCACCTACACTGCATCTCTGTGCTCCCTTCAGAGCAGATTTGCATGCATTTATTGTCAAGGTTTATTGAAAGGGAGCATTGTAGATTCTAAGGCCAAAACAGTCTCATAAAAAGATTTTACTGCAGAACACAAGCTCAGTCTCACAACAGGAAAGAAGTTTTAGTAATAAGCCTCAGCATAAGGAGTGTTAGATGGGTCAGATGAAGCCTCAAAAGTCAGAACTCTATCTTCTTTAACGTCAAATTTTCTTTCAGCATTTTTCCCTAATTTTCTTAAATGTTTTGCTGTTGTCCACAAACAATGGACTATTGAGGAATAATTAATAAAAAGGTAATTAGAGGCAATAAAATGTCTATTAAATTCCAGGCTGCAACAATTTTTAATTTTTACATGAAGCTTGAAGCACCTCCATTTCTGTCTTTAGATTGTTATTGGTTTTTTTTGTTTGTTTGTTTGTTTGAACAGTGTTTGTAACAATGATTTTCTGTTTATTTTAACTCCACAGGGGGAACCAGGTGTTCCAGGACAAAAGGTATGCTTCTTAAACAGTAGTCCTGTGATCTGGCTGTATAGAGTTGGAAATGTGTACACATCAAAATTTTACACCCCATCCCCACATTTTTTGTCTTCAGTTTACATTCATACTATCATCTATAGTATAAAATTAGGTAGGTACATTAAAAACAAACAAACAAAAAAGAACAAACAGTTTTGTTTATTTTTCTCATCTTTATATGGGGAGCAGCTAAAGCGCAACTGCCATTCAGCAGTACTGTGTTAAATAAAACTTATAAATCATAATAAAAAAGTTTTAAAAGACATTTTAATGTCAATTCTCAATATTTTAGGAATGTATCTCACTGGGCTACAACTAATGGTGACAATAGTTGCAGCTACTATTGGTGGGTTTTAAATTTTCTCATATGAGTGACTGAGGCCTCGCTCTCAAGTTGCCAGAATTTTGAACATGTTCAAAACATTTGCGAGACAAATTTTACTCTCAAAATTGTCACAAAGTTGTCATGGGCATCTGGGACTTATCTCAATTTAGTTTCCATGAGTCAGAAAGTTCAAAACATGTGAGACACATTTGGGAGGGTTTGGTTGCCTAGGAAACCAAATTGTGTCTGATTGGAGACAAAAAAAAGAGAATAAATTGCAACCAAACTGAGACATAATTAAGACACTTTGTGAAGAAGTTGCGACAAAAAAAAATTGCACATCGTTAGCATGAATGTCATGCAAATGTTGCTAATTATTTAGGGTAATTCAGTCTGATTCCAAGTGAAAATTTGTAATTTTTTTGCAATCTAGTGGGTTCAACAGGTCACCAACAATAGCAGTCCAGTGAGGTACTGGCTTGAAGCTTTTCAAAAACTGTCAAAGTGTTGAGTTTTTGCAACAGGATCCAGATGCAGACACAGGCAAGGAGCAGAAAAAGATCAGAAACCTCGTGAACTAAATACACCATACCATTTAAAGCACTTTC
>JAOXNZ010000105.1:9670403-9680914 GCA_028566095.1 Kryptolebias brasiliensis | reverse complement strand
TGGCTCTCAAACTTTTTTGCTTTCATTTGAGGGGAGGAAATCACCTTCCCACCGCCTCAACAAAACTAAAACTGAATGGGTCAAATTAACTTTACATTTGTTGTGTCAATAATAAAATTGTCAAGAAGTTTTTTGTAACATTTTATCACAAGGTTGTTCCTTTGCACTGTGCTTTTTTCATAAAAAAAAGAACAAATAGAAACTGCAGTTTGCTAGGACAATAAAACAGACTCATCCATATAAAAATAGAAATAAAATAGAAATATGCAGTCAGTGTTTTAGAATCATAACAGGAAAGTTCTGTCTGTGCACATAAATTCAACAAATGTATAAGAGCTCAATAATATCACAGTAGCTGCAATGAGTCTGTTTCTACTGTATAATTTTTTAAAAGAACAACAATAATGAACTATCTTTACAGATGACTTAAAGCAGGTGTAAAATGGCTATTTGCCAGCAAATATTTAGTACCTTCATTAATGAGGATTGATGTCATTTTATCACAGTATTAATGACTTCATGCTTTATTGTTCATTGATGCTGTTTTTTCTTGAATTTCCTACTTGTGATATTCAGGTTTTTTCCTTAAAAACTGAAGTGGATTACTAAACTAACCGTGTTGTACTGTTTCAATAGGTCGTTTTAATTTGATGGATTTCATGTTGCCAGCAGGCAGTTTTCAGATGCAACACACAAACCTTACCTTCTCCTGTTTCTGCCTTCTATGGTTTTGAAGCATTGCATATTTCTCTTTTTATTCCTGCCATATTTTTCTCCAAATAACCTTTGGTTCTGGAGTCTCAGTGGGTGCACCTGTTAGCTCACTGTGTACACAGAGTTTGCACACCACTTCAAGCTTTGTATAAGTAATACGCTCCACTCAGATCTAGCAGTGAGAGTGGGAAATGCCCATCTTGATCATTATTGCTCTGGCTGGTCATTTGTCATTTAAGGTGACACCTACTTTCCTCTCTTTTCAAGAGACTCCTCTAACTCTGCTTGTCATCATCACTACTAACTGGGTCTTGTGGCAGCTGACCGGTGAAGAGATTCAATAACTCTGCTCTCAAACCCATATATTGAAATAAATTGTGCTTGTTGCATTGTCATCTCAACTCACACTTTGTAAAGCACATTTAGTTCTGCCAGCAACAGTTTCACGCCAAGACCAAGAAAAAGGAAAAAAAAAAAAAGTAGAGATTACCCACCACCCATGTGACCCATGTCCTGCAGTTTGAGAATCACTGGTCTAGACTTCTTATTTGTAATGTTTAATTCCTTCATCTGGACTCAAACAACCGATGCCTTTGGTGGGCAGGTGTCCTGTTAATACTTTGATCAGACCGAACACTGTTTTTAATCCTAACAAACTGATTCAAAAGCAACTGGACTTCTCTTTCTTTTATTATTTAGGATGAGTTGCTTCTCATCTGAGAAACCTTCTCAATTATAAACGGAAATATGTGGAGCTTAAAACTTGAGAATCAAAAGACAAAAGTCCAGTTGCCTTTGATTTTATTTGTTAGGTTTGTCAAGTCTTAGATGACTGATAATCTAGACCATACGCCATTTTTACAGCATAAAATAGAGTACCTAATATCCTGCACAGATTTTTTGGTTTGATTTTTGGACATATTCCACATCTTTGCCAGAGTCGCACCTACATTATTGGCAATTAAAATGTAATTCTGTTACACTTAAGGCCTTGCTATCATAGATATGAGATGACTGTTTACATAATGAAGCCTGGAACCTACATCATGCAGCAGACATAAGAAGTAAACTAAATTCTAAAGTCTTTTTTTATACAAAATTAATTAATGAGTTGAAAATAAATGAAAAAAATCCCCCGTTTCCTACTTTAACACCACCAACCAATACTTAGTGTATGGCCTCAGCTTCCTACTGTTCATCTTATTTGGGTCAGACAAGTTTGAAACAAACACGCTGGATGTCATCATCTGTTAACTGCATCACTTTTTCGTGCCAGAGTCCTAAGCAAAAAAAAAAGAAATTTGCCAGTAGGTTCAGGCTCACTTGTTGCAGGAGTTCCTTGTGATAATCAGTCACTAAACTAGAGCCTTGGTGCTATTTGTGTGACTGGAACATGATTTGAAGACATCACTGTACATGGCCCCAACACATAATGTAGTTTTAAACAGTTTGAGTAAAAGTGATGCATTCGCACTGACAAAAACAGTGAAGCACACAGAGTTTTGGAAGTTAAATGAAACTGCACATGTTGAAAGGTTATATACCTGTAATGCAATGATTCCAACATCAGATTACATTGATCACAAAGTTGCCAGGATGGGAACACTGCTGGTCCATGTCAGCAGGGTATAGTATCCCTTTGATCCTGGATACAAGCAGTAATTGGGTGCAGTCATACAATCATACGGCATCCTCTCCTGCAGCAAATTGGCCCACAGCTGTAACTGGTCCTTGAGATCCAGCAGTTCAACACTGAGTGAAGCTGATGTCCAACTTGATTCCACACTTGGTCAAATGGGGCAAGACTGAGGGACCTGCCTGGCCACAGGAGGACTTTAACATGATGCAGACACACGTATCATGTGTGGACAGGTGTAGTCAGGTTGAAAGACCGCGCCAGGAGTCTGGGGGGAAAGACGTGCAGATGCAAGAAGTTTTTGATGTAACGCTGTGCCATCAAGGTCCCCCAAATTATTACCAGATGTGACCTGAAGTTATACCCTGTGGCTCCCCACACCATGATACCAGGAGTAATGTTGGGATGTCTCTCCACAACACTGGCAGGATTGGTCCTCTCCTCTTGGCATTGCCATACATGCACATGATGGTCATCTGCGGTAATGCAGATTTGAGATTTATTTCTGAACATGATGGAACACCACTTGTCATCAGCCTAAGCTTCCTGGTTACAACACCACAACCTAATGCCAAACTCTGCTCCTGTTAATGTCAGCCATGGGACGGGGAACCTATAGTTTAGCTGATGGCAGTTGTCGACTCACAGTGCAAGATGACTCAGGGAGTCATAAACAGTCCATTATCTGTAACCGGAAGGCAAGCACAGAGTTCTGCAATACTTGATGAACAAAATAACGATCGTCCCTTGGTGTTTCCTGTATTGGGAAACTGAAACCTTTACAATATGTGTGTGGGTGGACTCATGTACCCATTGGTTCCAACATCAGGTCACTGTAAGATCTGTACTCCCCAACTGCACGATACAACCGCTCGTCTTTATAGAAGCCTATATTCCAACCCCTATCCAACTCTGACAAGTGCTTGTGATGCATCTATGAGGCATCCATTGTGCTGGTGACATTCACTCACTGTTGTGATTGCTTGTCGGATGCCCAGCAACTGTCTGATAACACTATCACTCTACTCATGATCCCACCCCATGCGTTCTTTGGTGTCTGTTCAAGATGTGCCAGCTCCTTGCAAACTAAACTAAATGATTTACATACTCATCACTAGTCTGCATGTGGACCAAATTATGTCCACACTGGACCATTCCTTCTGAGTGCCCAACATTTTTTGTTAGTGAGATTCTGAGTAAAAAAAAGAAAAATCATGTAACTCTGGCTATAAATGAATATTGTAACATTAGATATGATAAGCGTGTTGAAATTATACCAAGAAATGAATTTGCCAAACTCTTGCATCCTCATTTAAAGTTTCTTTTACAAGTCTCTCTAAAGCTCCTTTTACTGTTTGGCAGTTTAAAGGTCTGATAAAAACCCTGCTCACCAAATCACATGGTTTTGACCTCTCCTCTCTAACTCCCTCTACTTACATTTCCTTTTTACTAAAATTACATTTTTAAATCATAATGCCTTTTGAAGCAATAAAAAGGCACCAAATTGAATTATTATTAATTTAGAATGATTCATCATATTACCTAAATTACATATGTGTTAAACAGATCTCATACTAGAAAACAACACATTTGCTTTGTGTGTGGCTTACTGAGGAGGATTACAGTTTGTCTTTTTTAATACGCTGTTGTTTGCAGGGAGAGAGGGGCAAGAAAGGCAACAGGGGGGCCAAAGGGGATAAAGGAGACCAAGGAGCACCTGGATTAGATGCCCCCTGTCCGTTGGTATGTCAGTGGTTCAATGTTGAAAACCAAGAGGCAACGGGAAGGAGCACTTTCTTACATTACAACATAATCTCACAGTGCTACAGTTACCCTGAAGGTTTCAGGAGTAAGCTTCCTTTTGGCTCTTGGATTCAGTATTTTAATAATCCTTGGGAAAAGTTGTGGTCAGGTTTGTCCATTCTAGTATTTTAGACACCAAGATAATAGACAGTATGTGACTGAACTGATAGCAGTTTAGTGAGAATCAAAAGTAAGCTTATGATATACACATGATAACAAATTTGCCAAGTGAAAATCATTTACTGTATAAACCTCAGACCACAACTATGCTTGAGGACCCCTTTTTTTTCCAGAGAAGAGACGGGCAAGAACCAGACAGCCACTCGTGATGAACACCAACTATTCCCAAATTGTATTTTCCAACTTTCAGCATCCATCTTGTTCCTCTGGACCTTTGTATTTTAGGCTCATAAGATGAGACACTTCTACTAATTGTCTGATCTCATGTGTACACTTCCTCAGCTGGCTGTTTTTGAGCCATAAGAAAAACAATCCAAACCAAAATTTGCTGTACCCAAGACTAGTCACCAATATTTCTTAGATTTTTTATCAGAACATCTAAGTGAGCCTAGTTCTTGCCAGTCCCCGGGTTGTCTGCATGTTTAGGCAACCTGCAACCAGTGGACACGTGCAGAGCTCCTCCTGGTATCAAGCAGCAGATGCTGTGCTGCACAAATGGATTTTAAATGGCTGATTTCATAACAGGGTTTCCGAGGCTTTAAAGGGGAGAAAGGTGAACCGGGCTTGCCAGGCCTGGATGGGCTGGATGCCCCTTGCCCTGTGGTATGGTGCTCTTTCTTTCCTCTCACTTTTCCCAGCATGTCTGTATTGTCCCTAATTACACATCTAATTGTGATTACTGAGGTAAAATTTAGAAATAAAGACCTGAACATGCACGTGTGCATGGAACGTACAAGTTCCATGCACCTTTTGATCTAGACCGATCTTTTTCAAGTGACTTAAACAAATCTAACTCTACTTGTACTTACCTTCTAATGACAAATATTTTTTAAATTCAGCCAGTTCATTACTAACAAACTTTCTATGTTGTAATTAAATGTTTATCTAGCATTGTTACTAACTACTTAATTAAAATCAATAATACTTTAAAACTATGCTTTAATTGTTTCATACCCAGTTTTCTGCATGAGGCACAACCTTTTCCCACTGTTAATACAACAAAATACCACAGGTCAATAAGAGCTTAATTTGGTCAAATCAAGCCAAAGACCTGGTATGTATGGTAAGATTTATTGCTTTTGGCTATGAAGTTGGTTGCATAATTAAGTCAATAAGCTCTAAGCATGCTCAGCAGATTCTTATTGCTGTGGAACATGATTTATCAACCAGTCAAGCACAAGGTTATTCTATCCAGTTATTTACAGGGTGTGAGAGATCCCAGACACATAACTGCTGCTTGTAAACTGGTGTTTTTATGCATCTTGTTATCTACATTAGTTTCCCTGCACTCTTGAAAATGTTTATTTAAAACTGAGTATGTGAATTGTAGTTTGGTTTTGCAAGAATTATAGGACTTCTGATGAAGTTGTGCTTCCGCCAAATTATATTTTCACTGCTTTGTTTCTCATGTATCCATACTTTTTGGATAAGAATAAAGTCGTCTGCCATTTCCATACCCACAGTGCCTGGTTAGGCCTAGGCATTTAGGGCTGTAGTCTCGAATGCTGTCTGAAAAACACCAAATCTGAAGACAGAAATTTTAGAAAATGGGTAAATGAAACTAAATGGCAATCATGTACAAATCAGGGGTGGAACTTGATGGAAGTATGATTTGACCATCACCCATTATGGGTGATGGCTACATATGATATTGGGAGCTGAACTTAAGAAAGTTTAAAAAATCTGGATGGACAAAAGAATTAAAAGATCTCTCATAATCTCTGTTTGTCCACCAGAGATATGGGTACAGCATTGAACTTGAGCTTTTTAGCATGTGTTTGTAAATCTTCAGGTACATCTTCAGAGATATATCGACATCAATGAGCAAGTGAAAATGTCACGATGGTCAACATGTTACATGGAACTTTCCTATTGTTTTATTTGAAGGATATAAAAATAGCAGAGCGATAATGTTGTTCATCTGTGTGCCATAAAGCAGTAATATGGTGAAAATAAACCACCTCTCTTGTTAATCATTCTGGCACAATGTACCAGGTTTTCTGAATGTTGGATATGATTAAATCTTCAGTTTTTCATTACAACAAATAAAGTCCAATAAGTGTGTGCTTATTTTAAAACGAGACAGTTTTCCTAATGACATGCCTAATACAGTTTTCCAAAACAGTGAGCCCTTTTTTATGAATTATTACAACGCATTTCAATTTTATTTCACAAAAAGCCCTCTTTGCAACTTTTGACTTATGAAACTGCGTCCTCCACCAATCAATACTATGCTGTGTTCAGAAAATGAGTGGGACAGAGATGCTTTTTATCATGCCAAATGTCAGAATGTATGTACTGTATGAGAGATAAGAAAACTGAATCAAAAGCACATAAATGAAAACTATTTTTGACGTTTGTATGTTCTAAATCCACTATAAGAAGCAGATTTAAAGCAAGACTCTTTTGAAAACCTGAGTGGACAATAAAAAAAGGTTTTGTATGTGAACAGCTTTTGCATTTAATGCTTGTTAGTTTTTGGATGCGACTACATGCTGTGCAACAAACAGTATTTGCTTCTCACATCTTTTTTTCTCTTTTTACCAGGGAGATGATGGTTTACCTGTACCAGGATGTTGGAATAAAGTAAGTTCTGCTGCATTGTGCTTTTGCTTGTCTCCTGTTGCTTGCAACAGTACATGCTAACTTCATTACAGATATCATTTTGAACTAACATTTGATATTTTGCCCTTTGTTTTCTCCTTGCAGTGACAATAACCTCGGAGTGGCTTGCGTGATTGTACATAGGATATTTATTTTTTTACTTCTGTTATGCATTAAAACCATTCCTTAAAAAAAATCTTCAAAAAGATAAGTTTTTTTGTACAGGATGTTTATTTTAATACATATGATAGTAATTATGTAATGGATTTTTTTTTTTTACATCTATGCATCGTTTTAATATGACTGGATAAGTAAAGATTTAATGGTTCCATATGCATGATATTTGTGCATAATGTGAAGAGTTTAATGCTTATTAACTTATTACACAATGTTGTTTTGTTCTAATAGACCATGCTGCACTGAGTTGTGGAGCTGGAAAGATTTTGTGTTTGCATTTGGAAGGTCTTAGCTGAACTCTCCTCATAGTGATAAAGTGTTTAAAAACATGGAAAAGCAATTCCTAGAATCTAGTTTCATATTATCAGACAGCTGTGCATTTTTTTTTGACATATTTTTATATTTCATCGAAGAACAAACACGTCATTAACTAGATTTTGAGCTGCCGTCACAGTGAGCAATTCTTTATTTAAGGCAAACAAGATTCATATCAACAGTTTTGTCTAGAATCATTTATATGAAAAATAGTGACCGTGAAAATACTGACTTTTGGAAATAATCCTGTAAAAGAAAAAAAATGCCCTAAGTGTGCATAATGAGCTTTACTTTATGGAAAATTACTCTTCAGATTCTATTTCTCTTGATACTATATTTTCTGTTTTATTGTTATATACATGAGCGCACACACAGGTAATTTAAAATGCTCATATTGCAATCTTAAATAATAAAAAAAAACATGTTTTTCATGAATAGGACAAGCTCAATGGGGCCAGTCTGAGGTTGGCTTATTTGATATTTATTATCTTTGTATATGCCAAACAATAAGCACTAAGAGTATGATATTATTGTAGTTTAATTTATTGGAAGCAGGGTCTCCAGCTTTCAAGACAGTTAGCCATGATAGTTGGACTGAAAGGCCATGAGAGATAAAACTGGGGTCTTTGCACTAGTTTTGTAAAAGGTTGTTTCTGTGCTGGCACAGGAAAGATTTATTGTTACACAGGGCAAACTCAGGACAAACTTAAACATTAGCAAAAAAAAAAAAAAAAAAATCCCTCAGTGTAACCTCAGACATTACATTTAGACCAAATTGTGCAGAAATCTAGTTTCTGAGGTCCAATCCATCGACACTACTCTGGATAGTTTATTAAACTGATATATTTTCTTGGTTTGTAATTTTTATTTGATATTCACATGATTCCAACAAGAATACCCGTGCTGCACCACTAGGTGGTGAGCTTGTCCACATTAGCAACATATCAAAATACAGATAAAAAACACTCTCCCAAAATACTTTTTTCCTTTGATACTGTTTAAGGTTTCCTCTCAGATATTAAGTAATTCAGCACACAATCAAAGTTTGAAAGTGACAGGATCAGGATGAAAAAAACTCTAAAAACTGCTTCATTGTTGTTTTGACTTCTATAACACAAAGTAATAATGGACAAGCACAAAACAAGCTACTATGTCCTCGTATTTAAACAAAACACAGTATTTTGAATCCACTCAAATAGACAAAAATTAGTTTTTTAAAATCTTCACTTTGAAAAGCATTTTTCTTTTTTTTTACTAGAAACCTTCTTTGTGTGTGGTTGATAAATGCAAACGCATCCAAAAAGCTATGCTTAAAAAAAAATCCAGCGTATTGTGGACAAATGTTTGCCGTAAACACTTTTCTCACTGAGGAGGGTATCAACCAAGATCGCGTAAACCATTCCAAGTGTCACAGTTCAGGTGTAAACGATTCTGAAACCTAAATGTTCAGTTGTACAGCAGGAATGCAACAGCTTTCAATTTGAACTTTATATTATTCCCTCTGATTTCAGCTCTTTGTAAATAGTTTGATCAAATTCGGTGGGCTATCGATTCCTGCTTTATGACTGCCAGGTTCTGTTTATTAACTGGAGTGATTTGTTGAGTGTTTGACTTTTAATCTGAGGTGGAGCATCCAGCCCGTAATGTTGGACTGAATTACTGCTGCTCATCCTTGCAAGATACTGCAACCGTCACATTGTTTCCTTCATTTTGGGATAAAAAGCGGTAGCCTTCTTGGATATTTGACATGCTTTGTAAAATTGAAATTTTATGTCCACGCGTATTTGATGAAGACACCATTCTTATTAAGCTAACATGATTAACTCTTCCAAGTGACTCAGTGTTAAAGAAATGGAGGAACCGACCACAGTGAAGCTCGACCCGTTCTGCTGCTGCTCTTTGACTAAGCTTTGTCCGTGTTTTGCCTGAACCTGATGTTGAGTTTATTGTTGGAGCCTTGTCAGTATTCATTGTGTTTTGTTACCTCATAATAACTCATGCCTTAAACACCAGCTGGCCTTCATATTTGCTTCTTTCATCATACTGAGTTTCATACTTACCTTCAGATATGTTCAATCTGTTCATGTGTTCAACGTGACAATCCTGATTAAACGTAAATTTCAGAGAATTCTGGTTTTGTCATTAAAATGTGTGAAACCTACTCACTCTTTAGCCTAGAATGTGCCACAAAGATGAATTATAGCCCCTTTACAATATGATATGGTAATATTTTCTGTTTTTATATTTAGTGACTTGTAAAATAAACATGAAAGAAACAGCTTTTTAAAAAAAATTCAGTTTTAAATATCCATTATTCGAAGTATGGATACCAGTTGTCCACGGCTCCAAATAAGTAGGGATTATGCTCTCATTTGGGTAAATTTAAAAAAACACAACAGTTACAGATTAGAAAAGAGGCCAAAAGTGGAAATCAGACTTATTTTTCAAAACATGGATCTCATAGGTTTATCTGCCAGTTCATTTCATAACTGGACAGTGATCCCACAACAAAATCTCACTGCCAAATAAGGGTTTTGCTGTTATAATCTTTCAATTAAAGTTATTCTAACTAGAATAACACTTTATGGTGTTCCACGAATAATAATACACTTTAATTTATATAGAGTTTTTTTGCAGGGCTCTGATTGTGATAAACCATTTTACATCAGTGTTTAAGTGTTTATTTAATTAAGGCATCTCAGTGATTCTCCCATTGCAAAACCAGTGTTTGTTTTTTTATTAAGCCATACTTTTATAGAAATCTGAAGTTCCATCTGTTTCAAAACATCACAGAAATATAACAGAAGAAAAGCTCAAAACCTTCTTAGTCTTATTTAATTGAGCTTTGATTAAGGTTTTTGGCTCTTGATTATCAACTATCACCATTAAAGTTTACATTGCCCTTCACAGCATGCTGCACTGTTAGGGTTGCCAACCGTCCCGTGAAAAACGGAATCATCCCGTATTTAGAAACAAAAGTACGCATCCCGTATTGAGCTTAAACAGGACGCATTTTGTCCCGTATTATTGTGAGAATCAAAAAACATACGTCAATGTTAATAGAGTTAGTAAATGATGGGGG
>JAOXNZ010000105.1:9628664-9639127 GCA_028566095.1 Kryptolebias brasiliensis | reverse complement strand
GTAGAATATCATCTGAAAAGTTAGAAAGGAACAAAGAAACATGAAAAAATTATAAACTTCAAACTTTCTTACTATGAATCCAATAAAGGTTAAAAACAAAGGCAACTGCCTTTTTTGCCTTTGTTTTTAACCTTTTTTGGATTTACCATGTCCTGGATGACTGAGAATCTACACCAGCATCTACACTATGAAATCTCACTTAAATCTCGAAGTTGAGGAGTTTTCAGATTAAACCTGCACTGTCATCTTGTAAAAGCCGGAGTAAGACTGTTATTGTGATTTCACAGTACTGTGATGTGTTGTACTATTTTTTTGGTAAAAACATAAATACTTTTTGACAACCTGTTGGAAAGTTGATGTCCAGGAAGACTATGACCAGCTAAGAGACTGCTGCTTCTGTACAGCCCAGCAGCAGTGATTCCTATAAAATGGTTTTGTAATTTCATAATAAAAGAGTATAAAGTGCTCATTAGGCTTTCAAACCCCAGATATAAATTTGCTGGATTCTGTTGGTATCTTGAGACAACTACTCTAATCCACAGAGCCTTACAATCTTTTAGAACCCAAACAGTCTTTTCCTAATATTATTATTCTAGTACCATGCTTAAAGTACAATTGATCTTTTTTTTTGTTGTTCACCAGTTTTGCCGTAGGTGTAATGCCACAGTGGGTTCTCATACATTTCTACTTGTTTTCCACAGTAGGTGGAGGCTGGCAAATACTGTAGATTTTTAATTTATTCCTCCCAATCTCACAAAAAACCCAATGTTCTGCTTGATCCACACTGTAATTCTGGTCCCTGTGTGTTTGTTTATTGTTGTTTTTGCCAAGGCCACAGTTATTTGGGTGGTATTGTGTTTAGAAACTTGTCGTGGGAGGAAGAACACAAAGAGCATTATTATATTCACTACCAAAGCTGCACCATTCAGTCACATTGTAACACTTGTAAACAACTGAACTCAACTTAGTATTAACAGTCAAAGCAAGCACTATTTTATTCATTCAAAAGAATAAGATGTATTTAGTGATCATCCATAAAGTTTTTAAATAACAGAGAAAGTTATGGTTGCAAAAACTGAAATTTTGTGACTTTTCTGTCATCTTTCGGTCTTTCGGCCTCCAAAATGCTGTTTTGCTTGTTTGTTTTTGTCGTTTTCTTTTTCTTATGTGCCCAACATACATTTTTACGGGCCTGTGTAATACATTATACATGCAAGTAAAAAAATTTTAAAAGACAGGAATTCAAGGGTTCTGTTACTTGGACTAAACTGTGGCGTTCTGACACTTGCTTGTTATTTTAGACCTGAAGAGAACAGAACATGGTGTCGGTGCCTCATGCTTTCATAGACATTTGTGATTTTAAGGGCACTGGAAAACATTTCTGTCTGTGCATCCTTCACTGGACTGTATAGTTGTCAGCAGAGGGAGCTCTAGGCTGGAGCTTAAAGGCAGCAGAGCACAACAAGTCATCTGTACATGTTGAACTGAAGTACACAGTGAGGGTGATACAGTGACTTCTTCTGACCAGTGTTATAACTTGTATTGTAAAAATGTGTATCAATGAATGTGCTTTTGTTACTTTTTCTTGAATCATGAAGAAGTGATATAAATAAAATATACTTTAATAAAATATATTTGAACAATTGCTTGTGGTACCTACCAGTGCTGAATTGGACCATCAGCTTGGTTGTTGCTGGTTTTAATCACATCACTCCAATGCCTTCATGACAATCTGTGAAGTTGTAACCATGTTTTTTTTCTGCTACACATCTGCTTTCCAGCTTATCAGCTGTTCATTTTTACTTTAGTTTATTGTTTATTTATTTGTTCTCCTTACTTATTCACACTGTAGCAATACAGCTGCTCTATCAACTCCCCACAGAGTCATGCCAATTAATTTCAATTACCTTAATAAATCCATTATTGATATTGTACTTATCGTTATATAGCAGCCTATCTCAGTGCAGTTCTTTTCTATATTTTTGCATGCAGTTTCCATCAATCCCAAGGACAAAACAGTCTAATTTATCATAGTTTTAATTATATTTATTTTGAAAAATACACTTCAATATGCAGTATTTATGCAGTATAAGTACTGCGACATGTAACTCGTACACAGTTGTCTGACATCCTAAACATAAACATATACCATAAACTTTACACAGAGACTGTGCTGTCTTCAAAAAACATCCCTTTTTTAATCTACTTCTGTCCTTTAAGAAGTTCATTACATTGAAAAACACATTTAAATACTTGTTTTTTGTCTTTGTCCTGTTCTGGCATATCAGGCATGCCATGTAGAGAAGATGGCTGCCTACATGTGCCAGAACAGATTTGCTCTACAAAAAGGATATCTCAAAATGAGAATCCTAATTGCCAAACTTGACAAGGGGGGTTTGCACTACCTGGTGCTCCCCCCATGCCTGCAGGGTTCTCCGCCCCACACATCAAGGCCCTACTGATGAGTTGCGTTGCATATGCTGGGGGGGAAGGGGATGGGCACCAAGGTGTGGGCACGAATCCCCCTGGGGCCAGCTCCACAAATGGCCCCCTCGCAACCCGCCCACCCACACCGATCCAGCCGACCGGGGCCAAGGAAACACCTAGGACCCCCAAAGACACTGAGGGGGAGCCCCCACAGAGCGACCAAACCTTTTTTTTTACTCTTATTTTGTTGTATAACACACCATATACTATGGATTATCACTTTTATTCACAACACCCAGAACAGTACTGCAGAGGCCTGAATAACTTCAGGTAGAGCTTGAACGTAGTGTTAGGCCGGTGCCTCACTGAGCTACGACTGTTGGTGATAAATTGCGAGCGGCATTTGCAAGAGTTTTCAAAACGTTTGCAAAGGTTCCCAATTTCCTTGCACGTGTCACAAGGGCTCGGTCTCAGTCGCTGGAATTTCAAACATTTGCAAAATAAATTTACTCCGGAAATAGAGTCGTCACAGGCATCTGGAACCCATCCCAAACCCCTTTTCAATTGAGTCTTCATTAGTCAGAAAGTGAAAGAAACATGAGACAACTTCAGGAGGGGTTGGCAACCAATAAAATCAACTTGTAACTGATTGGAGAGTGTAAAGAGAACAAATTGTGTTCAAATTAAGACATAAATAAGACACTTTGTAACTTTGTAACTAAATTATGGCAAAATGAAATTGTGACATTTTCAGAAATTTCTTCGCAGAGCCACAGTCAGTGTTTTTGCTTAAAGCCAGAACAAGTCATGAAGTACACAACTTGTTCTCCTATTTTGTTATTTGTGTTTCGCATTTTATGTACAAGACCTGCACAGTCTGACCTGGTGAGGTTAAATTTAAAAAATATAAAAGTTTATTTTTAAATAGAGCATACATGTTTATTCACCCATTTGCTTTGAAGCTCAAAATTAAGAATTTACTTCAAAAGTGACACAGTATATACATGTGTTGTGAATGTCCTTATAGATTTCAACATGTAAACATTTTGGGGGGAAACTCATTGCTTGCAGTTGAAAATATGCTAAAATTCTGGTAGACTTTAAGCTACAGACATACTTAAAAGGCTAATACTTCCTTGTGAAAACTGCCCAGCAGCAAACCCAACAAAACCACACATGTACTTTGCAGCTAAAGGTTTGGTTTTGCATTTCTTAGACCACAAAGCTGATAAAAACATCAGACCGCGCTTTCACTCCCACATCACTGCATATTTTTTCTCGGTCAAGAACCCAAAGTATCACATTTCAGTGCACTGGGAGCTCCTACTGCTGGATGTTTGGACAGAAGCACAATGATTTACATCCATCAGCGTCTTGTTAAGGGAGGATGCCAACAAATTATCTTCATTACCATTTATGATGAATTTGTGTTCTCATTCAATGCTTTCCACGTTTGACAAAGGTCAAGATGTTGAAGAACTTCATTTAAGGTTCATTAGACAACCTTGTGTTGAAAAATGCCTTTAAAGATTACCTTGTTGCATTGAATGTGACACACAGGGTTTGACAAATTGTATAGAAAGTACTTGAAATTAAAACAGTTTTTTAGGGTTTTACAAATGAAGACGGTAAAAGATTTGAAATGTTACATAAGACGAGGCAGCAGCTTGATGTATAGCTTTGTATTCTGTTTGACTTTTTCTGCAACTCATATATCTCCAAGATATGTGAGAAACGCACACCAGAGCTGTGCATAGTTTGTCTCATACAGTTCACACATCTCAAGAGCTTCTGTTACACAGCTTCACATTCATGCACTGTACAAAAACGGCTGCCATTGGTCTACAAAAGATTTACAACATGTTGCATATTTAAAAGATATAAAACGTGTGTTTCACATTATATTTTGCAGCATCATAATGGCAAAAACCTTGGTTTAATGACTATCGACAGAGAATATATAAAGCACTTAAATTATGTGACAGTGCAGAAGTCGCTTCAACCTCTTAATCGCACTTATTTTTATGTTCGCCGCATGTAAAACACACCGAAGTCTCACAAACTGTAAACCCTCTCATTCTGCCATACATTGCATTCACTGTTGTGAAGTCATCTCTTTTCATTCCCCCAGTCTCTTTTTTCCTTTTCTCCCTTATTTGAATGGTTTTCTTCACGTCCCAGATGTCTTCAGTGGAACTTCCTGGTACCTTCCTTTTCCTTACGTAAGACCATTTGGATCTGATCCGGGTCAGGAGACAAAAGAGAAAGCAGAATTTTAATTTTGTCACATTTGTGAAGAACTCCAGCAGCTGCGTTGCTAACTTTTATCACAGTGAAAGGAAATTCTGTAGCAGGGGGACTTAAATCATAAACCTCAAATTATTGCTAAACATATTAACTGTGATACTACCCGTGGCACCTTTTAGAGGCTAAATTGTCATGTGAAGCCAGTATCTCACTGGGATGTGACTGTTGGTGACAAGTTTGCAAACGACATTGAGGAGGAAGTTTCCAAAATGACTCACAACATTTGCAAGTGGGTTTCAGTTTTCTTGCACGAGTTGCTGAGACTTGCAGTCTTGCCATTTGAATCTTGAACCTGTTAACAAAAAATCATTCTACAAATTTGCTCTCAAAATAATCACAGCGGGTGTCTTGACTCTGTCTTGAACCCTTCTCAATTTTGAAAGGGTGTCTCCGACCCATCTCCAGAGTGCTAGAGACATATTTTGATACCTGCCATTAAACTTGCCTCTATAGGAAAACATGCCTTGGTCTAAAAAAAACTATGCTGACAATAATAATTAATTATAATATCTAAAAAAACTGGTCCAAATCTGCCTATCTTCATTTCAAAAGCATACTCCACCAGATTAAATGATAAATGTGGTGGCTGCTTCCTATGTGGGTACCAAGGAAGCCAGGGAGGGTATAATGTGGGCAACAAAATATTGTACAGCCTGTACTGCCTAGAATGCAGTTTTGCAAGCCGTCCAGACAATAAACTGTGATTTTCAAAAACTGGCTGTTCAAAACACAGTCAGACAGCTCACTGGCCTCTTGGTTGCAACCACTCAGAATTTAGTAAGACAGCAGATTAAAATTAGTCTATTTTCTAGCAATTTTCTCACAGTTTTGAGTCACCAACTAGTCTCTAACAGTCGCAGCCCATGGATCTGACTGAGAATTTGAGGGGATAATACACATTCATGGTTAGAAAATAAATCCTCCAACAGAGGCCTGAAACCTGTCCACTTATTCCAAACCCAAACAAAAACAATATTTGTTTTTTGTTAAGTTATCTTGTGGCCATAAAGTTTTCTTATTGCTGTTTAGACCTGTAATTATGAGACAAATTGGAAAAGACTGATAAGTAGTAGGACTACCTGGTCTGTCATGGAATCCAGAAGTCCAGTTTGCTTTGGTGACCCAAAGCAATCATAGAGTTCCTGTTTGTGGCAGCAGGTTCCACTGGATCCAAGTCAGGCCTGTAAGGAAGGAGGTACAGTTAATACTGAAAGTTATTATACAATACAACCTGCTGCAATAAAAAGCTCATCGCTTGTCTTTATGTCGTTAGCCTAAGGGGGAAAAATTGCCCAAACACACCATGCTGCACAAACCACACCTGTGCAAAAGTATATTTTTGCTTAAAAAAAAAAACATCAGTACCTTATGCATCATTTAGTGAAGTAAGAAAACACAGTATTGTCACTGAAAAGTAGCACAGTGAACTTCACTTTCAAGACAGAATTCATTCATTAAATTAAACATCCATCCAGCCATTTTCTATTGCTGCTTCTTCTTCCTGATCAGGATAGGTTTACCCTGTCCAGAGGGGTACAAAGGACTACAAAGACAAGTGACCATCCACACCCAATCTAACACCTATAAGGGCATTTTAAGATCCTCAACTACCCTAAACACACATGTTTTTGGACTGTGGGAAGAAAATGGAGAAAACAAACAAACAAACATCATATAAAAAGGCTCCAAATGGGTTACAAAGCCATTTTACTACAAGTGGACAGATCTGATCACTGCTCAGCATCCAACCAGGATGATATTCCTCATGAAAAAACACTGATTAAAGATGTCGATAAGGTCCAGTGGTGCTGACGGTGTGTTACACATTGCACAGATGAGAGAAACAGACTTCTTGAAAATTCCTGAAAGCAGATTATCAGCTTGGTGCATAAGAGCCAAAGGAACTACAGGCTTTTCTATAGTACTATGCTCTTGAACTTCACAGCAGCCCAGCTTTGCTGCCGTGCATGGCTCAGCAGGAGGATGCTGTTCTTTCTAATGAATTCTGGACTGAAGCCATATCTCACCAGGCTTATATCCATGAGGGAATTCTCCCACTCCTCCAAGCATACCTCAGGTCTGACTTTCTAACCCCTCCCCCTCCCCCGGCTCTCTGAAATGGAGCCAAACGCTGGTTAGGAGAGAAGGAGGAGCCGAAGGGCCAATAGCCCTCCACCTCCCATCAGATTCCTACACTGTACAAGCTCTCGAGCAAAGAAAGGCCACCGTTCATTCTCCCTGACACCCCCTCATCTTGCAGGCAAAAATGAGGCTAATAGCTGCTTTTATCTCCATCTGCCAGGAACCTGCCACTCTCTGCTCCATGGCCACAAGTCACTGAATGCCTCTCTTCCTCTCATGCTGGCTTTCATTCAGCGCAATAAAGTGACTTGCATTCCTTCTTCTCTTTTTTCTTTTTTTTTTTAAGTTTCTTCAACAAACAACAGAAACAAGCATGCTGTTTTTCAGGGATTTTGAGCTTGTCACATTTCAACCTATAAAATCAAACCCTGAATACAAAGAACCCTAAAAAGTGGGATTCATCGGAAAGTTTGGAAACTAGTTCTGAAAGTGGATTCCTGTTTTCAGAACTTCGCACTTCTTTGCCAAATTGTTAAAATTATTCAAAGATGTAGTCATTCTGAAGACTTTTGCTGTGTTTCCTATCGTTGTGTTGTGAAAAGTTTTATTGGAGAAGGAATGAAAACATCAGTTGGATAAAAAAAATAATCACCAGATATTTTAATGTGCTATGAAAGACTAAAATACTCTAGAAAAGTATGTATGTTTTTTTTTTCCTTTTTATATAACAAAAATAACAAAGACTAGTTATGAAATTTTTCCAGCCATAGAATGAACAAATTTTTGTAAGTGAAGCACAACCAAATCACCCCAGCTATAGTGTAATTTCATGTTGTCAAGCAGAACTTAAAGCATGCAATGTCATAAATTCCTTTAGTTGGGGTCTGTTTGTCTTTAAAATCAGGTGATCCACATCAGGTTTCACTATGGACTTTATTTTAACCCTTTGTATCTCTTTATATCAAGTAAAGACAGCGCTACAAAAAAATAAAAATTAAAATTAGTAAGCATTGGATGGTCTTTGTAGGGTTTTGATGAGATTTTTAGGCATGTATTAAGAAGACAGTGGGCTTCCTGTTACTTTTGATAGAGCATGATCTGTCAAAAATGGATTTGAGCACACAAAAACCTCCAGTCGTGAGGTTGTGGTGGTTTATTACCATGGTGGCAGCATATTTATGTCCTATCGGGTGACACATCCATGACACAAGGCTCATGCTCACCAGTGTGGTTTGGTCATTGAAAAAATTGAAGCAGTACCAGTCCCACTGGCTTCATGCCTTAACTATGACCTCGTCACACCCCGACAGCACTGGCAGTACTCTAGTTACTGCAATGCTCTCACCACCAATGATTAATCCAGGCTCTCCACCTCCCAATACACCGCACCACGCTCAGCCATTCTTCCTTTTCATTTTGGACACAAAGCAAGAAGCACTTGTTCCAATCAGGGTCAAGCCTGCTGAACAGGGAAGGAAGATGGTGGATGTTATGAAGTATTCAGAAAACCCCTTCACCTGCACCCTTTCATACTTCTGAATGGTGTTTCCTCCTCCACAGCAAGGCTGAAACCATCATTGACCTGGATATTCAAGGCTTTAGCCCTGGATGTTTTCTATATAGTCCCAGAATTTTAAAATACGGTTCATAGATTATACCGCTGACATACTGTTACAATATTGTAGTTTCTCTATATTTAATACAAGCACCATTCATGTGATACCCATGGTGGTAGTGTCATTCTGGCATTGTGTGATCTTCTAGTGTGTATCTCTATCATGACGCAATCCAAGAAAGTCGTACCAGTAGGAAGGCTGGGGCGTAGGTGTGATTACAGGCATTTCTGCTGATTTTGTAAGTTTTCCCACTTACAAAGATTGGAACAGTCTAATTTTTAATGGTAGTTTCACTTTAAAGGAGAGAGGTAAAATATCAGTCATCAATCATGTAGGTTGTAGAGAGTCGTAATCCTGTTTGAAAGGAACCTTAAGAGGAACTAACACTGTATGTCCACATACAGCTGCTCAAACAAAGCATTGCAAAACCAGAAACATATCAAATTAAATGACTGTTTGGTAAAATAATGACAGATTTGTGCAACAGGGTTCAGAGTCTGCTAAAAAGGTGCCTTTTCACAACCAGTCAGACTACTTCATAGTAGACTAGAGACAGAAAAATGACAAATCTGAAAACTTTATTTTAATAAACAAAGGTACTGCTGTAATGGAGGAACTAAAACCTAAACCTAAACCAAACTGAAAATCCAGCAGAGACAAAAAACTAAATTTGATTAACCATAAACTGACAAAAATATGATTGAAGTTAACACAGACTTAAAAATACGCTGTGTGTCCAAGGGCCTATACATTAAAAATACATTTACTAAAGGAGGTGTATATGGTAATTGCTGAAAATTATTGTGAACAAAATGTCTACACCAGCCCATTGTGAAGGCCTGCTAACACTGCACTTCCTCCAGAAGAACAGTGTCAGACAGGAAAGAAATTCAAAAAGATACAAAGAGAACACAATCACAGAACATGTGTAGGTTGTTACCATAATATCCTCACCTGTACAGCTGTGGACAGGACATCTTTAGTGAGGGGGAGGTCAGTCCCAGCCTGCTCTGATGCCTGAATTTAGTTTTCCTTACAATGTCTTTGACTCTGCCCCAAGTGTAGTTTTCACTCAGCTAAACACAAAGACACACAACACAACAGTTTGGTTAAATGTGCTGTTTTTCTTTGTTCATTTCAACTACAAAAACACTTGTCTTATGTCCTGTTAGTTGCTCCAACTAGTTTAGATGTCTACTGGAATCAGTTCAAACTAATTCTTGGCTTATACATTTCCTAAACAGCTTAATGACATTTATTTATTTTTGTATGGTTACTGTGAGTCTGTTCAATAGCTTTGCTCCTCTGCTTCTTGCAAGCTGTAAATAGGAACAGTAGATTTTAGAGGCTCAACTATTTTAAGGCAAGGTGAGATCATTTTAATCAGAAATAAAACATCAAATTTGTGATATTACTGTAAGTGTGTGGATGCTAAGAGAAAAACATCATTTTTATCAAATTTCGAGGTTTCAAAAGTGCAGAAATAAAAAAAAAGATGGCTACTATATGGGTTTAAAGTTGCTGTTTTAAATCAGATGCACTTTGCTGGTTGGTCACTGATGCACCAACACTGACACAAAACACTTCAAGCTGGGACTGAGACATTTCTGATTCTCTCTGTACAATTTATGAATGGACTGACAGTCCATTTTCCAACAGTGGACATGTGAAAAGGTAAGCGAGCGTTGCCATACAGGATACGATGCAGTGAAGACGTAAGGTTTGTGAAACCACCAGGCCGCAGGATTCAAAAGGCTAAACAACATTTAACAGATTCATTTATGAGGAGAAGTCAAGCTCATTATTCAAACTTACACAAGATCTCACAAGATCTTGCATGATATTATGTACTTTTTTTTTTTATAAACTTAATGATGGCGAACTGACAACAAGATCTGCTAGTTTTTTTCTCCTAGAGCAGAAGAAGAAATTAACTGACATTTCACAAGAACAACTAAAGATGGACCGTTCTTGGAATGACTGGCCAAACTGCTTCAGGAGCATGGTTACAACAGTGGACACTTCAAAACC
>JAOXNZ010000105.1:9583877-9598422 GCA_028566095.1 Kryptolebias brasiliensis | reverse complement strand
ATTGGTAACTCTTAAAATTGTCCCTAGGTGTGAGTGAGAGTGTGAATGGTTGTTTGTCTCATTTGTCTCTATATGTTTCTGTGATGGACTTACAACCTGTCCAGGGTGTCCCCCGCCTCTCCCACAGTGATGGCTTGAGATAGACACTGAAAGGAGAAGCAGGTAAAGAAAATGGATGGATGTAGCAACGTGCAAAAGGAGCTTAACGTTATAGGTGGAAGAACTACATGTTTGTTGAAGGCAGGCTAAGATAAAATTCACACACAAATGTGGTGATATATTTAAACCTCTTCACACTTTCCCAAAAACTTATTCTTGGTGTGCTTGCCTGCTTTTCTGACCCACAAAGGGTTCAGACAAGCTTTACTACGTTCAGCTGCAGGTGTGAGCTGTCTGACTCCTAATGAAGACGACAGGCTGGGTGAAAAATTGGGAGGTGTTA
This sequence comes from Kryptolebias brasiliensis, assembly GCA_028566095.1. NCBI lineage: Eukaryota > Metazoa > Chordata > Actinopteri > Cyprinodontiformes > Rivulidae > Kryptolebias > Kryptolebias brasiliensis. The sequence goes on along the minus strand of JAOXNZ010000105.1, from coordinate 9,597,980 downwards.
TTTTTTAAGCATGAGTAAGCCCTCAGGCAGATCTGCTGGCCCCCTTAGATCCTGAACTCAGGAGGTCATAAACATGCTGAGACAAGCCAGTTTTTACAGCCCAGGTTGGCTGAAGGAGGACTCGAGGGGGGGGGAGGGGGTCAAAGCTGCTCTTAGATCTGCTGGAGCTTCATCACAAAGATCTCTGAGTCTGTGAAGACTTTCAGGCAGGACTGAGTAAAACTAAGTTAGGATTATTCAGTTTTTAAAAGGTGCTTCATTAGTTTAAAAAGTCTCATTTTACTCTTTAATCATAACTTTAAAAGCAAACATAAAATACCCATTAAATGTAAGAATCTTAGACTGCTTTTGAATCAGCTCTGATGGCCAAAAAATAACTACTGAATAATAATAAGTCTTGTTTTTTTTTCAAGGTAAAACTACTTTATTTCCTTTTTTGTACTAAAGCAGGTAAATATGTTGTTTTAATGACTATGGACATGTAAAGATGGGGAAGCCATATTCAGAAGTCCATGAGAATAAATGAATGGGGTGACATGTCAGGATTTGATAGTGTTGTGCATTTGGTCGATGTCTAGTTAAAGAAAAAGCTCAGATCTTTTTAACTGTGAAGTCCAGTGAAGAGGATATAAACAGTTAATATCTTACCTGTTGTTGATAGCTCTTTGAACAGAGTTTAAAATCAGTACAGCTGATCACTGCCATCCAAAAACAAATATTTCAGAATATTTTTTAAACCTTCATACTGCTGTCAGCTTCAAATTACACATTTATTTACATAAAATTATATGATTATTTACAAGTGTAAATGGCAGCAGCAGCTAGCTGTAGCACTTGTGGTGCAGCCAGGGGCACTTTCCCGTAACCGGTAATCTAATGCAAAACTTTCAGTCATGGTTTATAAAATAGTATTTGCATAAACTGCCATAAAACCTTTGAGGTCAAAGTTGTTTAAAGATGGCAGCAATCTACCTCATTCATTGCCTTGCTCTGACTAGCCATTAACTCATCAGTTCAGTCAGTTCAGAATTAAACTGAACCAAAGAGTTTTTCCAACAGGTAAGATGTTAATTGTTCAAAACCTTTCCACAGGACACCACTTTAAAACATATTAACTATTTCCTTAATGTCCAAAAGAAAAAAATCGGAAGAATTAATAGATTGTGATACTAAAAGGTCTACAGACATACAGATGTCCCAAAGCTGATTCCTGAAACACCAAACACTTTAAAACTTCAGCAGGCTCAGTAACATCTTTCTGCTCTTTCAAAATTAAAGCATGTCCGCATTTTTGTCAAAAGTTTGTCTTGCTTCTCGTCTCAAAACTATAAAAATTTCAAATGAAACATAGATTTTGTGGAAAGAGGGTAATAAATCCATACAAATGAGGATAAAGCAAGTGATTTTCTAAACCCTTCCATCAGCATTATGCTCTGTTTTGGTGCGGCTGGGATTTCGAGATCTGCGTCAACAGCGCTGAGGATGATACCCAGACTACCTCTTGTTATCAAACCTAAAGCCTGCTCTGTCCTATCAGACACCATTAAGATAACACAAGAATGTGCAGGAGCGCTGTAACTTAAGTCAAAACTCCTTTTGTAATCATTTCTTTTGACAGTTTAGGGTTAAACGTCTCTTCTCTCAAAGTAAAGGTCAAACATGATTGTCTCTTGGGCAAAAACCGAGGTGCACACATGTTTGGAGCAAATTACTAAGTTTATTTCAACTGGTCAGGTGCAACTGTGAATGGAATATATTTAGGTTACTTAATTTTAGTCAATCTCACCACAAACATCTTGACCCATGGAGAGCGTTAGGGGTTCTAACCAAGAACAGTCAGAAAGCAGAGTTACAGGTCTCACCAGTGACAGGTGGACCATTTCTTCTACTGAGGACCAAAAATGTATATCACAACCTTAGATTTTTAGTTTGGTTGAGCTGTCATTCAAAAACATTACATCAGTTTCTCACTGGGCTGCCACTGGTTGGAGACACAGAATTGCAAGAAAATGGACAAATTTTCCCTTGGATTCACACTTAATTTGTACTTACAACCCTTTTTGTACGCACTAGCGAAGAAAATGCAACATGCCTGCATCTGTCGTGCAATTTCCTTTGTCAAAAGTCAGAAAGTCTTTTTTTATGTCAATTTAACTGCAACCTATTTGTTCGCAAATTTTCTCTCTTTATGTCTCCAGTTAGTCACAGTTTGGTTTTAGCGGTTGCCAAACCTTCCCAAAGTTGTCTCACATTTCTAACACTTTATGACTCACAGAAACTAAATTGAGATGTTTTCCAGGCACCTGCAACAACCCTGTGACTATGAGAACATTTCAAGACATTTTGGAGACTTTCTCATGACTGCCGTTCGCTATTTGTCACCAACAGTCGCAGCCAGGTGAGACGCAGGCTTTAACAACTATTCTCATTATATTAGCTTTATGAGACAACTTCGCATTGAATATTTAAAGAAGAGTTGGAAAGAAACATACTGACTGGGTTTGCAGAAAGAAAAAAAAACTGTTGGTATTATAAGGAAGGTTAACCATCTTCTCGCTGAAAATTGCTCTTTAACATTGTAATAAAGTTTAATTCATCCTTATCTCTTATATTGTAAATACACTTTAGTTTGGGTGAGTACTTGTCCTACAATTTATAAAACTTTAAGTTTTATTAAACTTAAACAAACTTCTAACTTTGTTAGAATTGCAACCCGATCAGCCTCTCATATTTCATCTGCACCTTTGTTTAAGAAACTCCAGATTCTTTCAGTTTATGGTATGTCTTTTTCAAATGTGTGTTGTTTTTTTTTACTTTATTACATTCATTCCTATGATGGGAATGTTCCTGAGCAGTTCGACTCTAATGTCTATTCTTATTCAACTCGTCAGTCTCCAAATCTCCATCCACCAGGACGACTCACTTATAGAGGTCAGTTTTCACTATGATATAGAAATACTAAACTATGGAATTGGAGTTTTTTATGGAGTTTTCTCAGGTTTCTAGAAACTGTTCATCTACCAGATCTTTTAAGAAAGGCTTGAATGAATTATTAATTGTTGCTTTATAGCTGTTTTTATTGTACTTGTTTGTATGTGTCTTTTATTTGTTCATGCATCTAAGGAAGAAAGTAAGAGACCACTGCAAATTTTTATGAAAATGCCATCTATATGTACGTTCCATTTTAGTGTCTCTTGAATTTCAACACAAACACATGTCAATCCACTGAATGAGGTACTGATTAAGTGATAGCCAGAGCCAATTATTTAAGCAGGAAACGTATAATGTTGTCGGTAGAATAAAACAAAAATGTTAATTTTATTTAAACACATAGTTATAAATAGTAAAATCAGGAATCAGGTCATTTTATTCACTCTCCCACCTCTTTCTGAATCTAAACATTGACTTTTAAAAAAAGCACATGGTTCCCTTCTGCACTGTACACAGAGTAGGTGTTATCTTTACAATGGCCTATTCTTCCTACTCTAAGTCGCGTAGCAAACAATGCGTCTGCTGTCAAGCAGAGTAAAGTGGCGCTCTCACAGCAGAAACAATGAGCAGATTTATCATCCCCCCCCCACTACAGAACATCTGTGGGTTTTGCTCCTCAGCAGGTGTGGAAGCTCATACTGTAAGCTGACGGTGATATCTGAGCGAGGCTCGGTCGTGGAATGTGGAGCAACCTGAAGCCGGGATTAGAAAAGGAAAAGGGATGAGGCCCAGAGTGCTGCTGCAGAGTTTCAGGCAGGTTATGGTTTGATACTCTGGCATCATGTGCAGTACAGTACCTTGAAAAAGTATTCATAGCTCTTGAACTTTTTCACATTTTGTCACATTGCAACCACAAACCTCAAAGTATTTGACTGGGATTTTATGTGGTGGATCAACAAAAGTAATGCATAACTGTGAAGTGGAAGGAATATGATGTTGAGAGGTTTAAAGCAGGGTTAGGTTATAAAACTATAAGTCTAAACTTTGAACGTCTCAAGGAGCACTGGTCAATCCATCATCTGAACATGGAGAGAGTACAGCACCACTGCAAATCTACTAAGACATGGCCGTCCACCTAAACTGACAGGCTGGACAAGGAGAGCATTAATCTGAGAGAGAAGCAGCCAAGAGTCCCACGGTGACTCTGGAGGAGCTGCAGAGCTCCACAGCTTGGGTGGAAGAATCTGTCCACAGGACAACTATTAGTCATGCTCTCCACAAATCTGATCTTTATGGAAGAGTGGCAAGAAGACAGCCATTGTTGAAAGAAAACTATAAGAAGTCCAGTTTGGCATAAAACTAACACTGCACATCATCCTGAACGCATCATTCCAACTGTGAAGCATGGTGGTGGCAGCATCATGCTGTGGGGATGCTTTTCTTCAGCAAGGGCAGGAGACTGGGACTGGGGTTCACCTTCCAGCAGGACAATAACCCAAAACATCCAGCCAGAGTTACAATGGAACGGCTTAGGTTAAAGCATATTCATGTGTTAGAGTTAAAATCCAGACCTAAACCCAACTGAGAATCTGTGGCAAGACTTGAAGTGTTGGTCTGTCACATAAAATCCTAGTAAAATACTTTGAAGTTTGTGCAATTGTTGAGACAAAATGTGGAAAATCTTAAAAGCTGTGAATACATTTTCAAGGTACATATGACATGTAGCATGGATTAAAAACAGAATATTATATTGCTTATGAAATTAAAATTGCTCTTTGGTCTCATCTTTAATTCTATAGCTTCCGTAATCCATATATTTATATGTCCACTGTTCTAAAAACTGAAAGAACCCAATGTTAAAAAAGCATAAATGCTACCTAAAGGGATGTAAATCCAAACCAACAGTTTGTTATAGTTTAGGGTTTGGTTTGGAATTGGTTTGATTCTCTTTTAGTTTATTGTGATTTTTGGGAAGCTTCAGTTGTTCAGTTATGGTTTGTTTTTTTTAAATGTACTAGCATGTAAAAATCCTGTAGATGTTGCCTCTTTTCTTTGATCCTCATTTACCACCTGCCTCTCTTTTCGAACCAGTCCACCTGGATATATCCTCCTTGGTTGCTCCAGTTCTTTGTCAGATCTTCTGTTGTTCTTGTCATGTTTTCTGCCTACTTTTGTTACCAGGTCCTCTTGCCTGTATTGACTATATTCTTCCCTGAATCCTGAACCTGCTTCTAATGTGCCTGTGTTTCAGTTCTACCATAGACTGTATAAATGATAAATTAGGCACAAGGACAAAACATGGAAGCAGAAACCAAAACAAAACAAGAGCCCCATAGTATAATTTTTTTTTCCATTTAAACAAATGAGACATTTTCTTAACTACGTAAAAGCCTAGCTTTCCATGAATGAATCCATATTGCTCACCACCTTACACTAAGATCATCTTATAATAAGATCATCTTATGAGGAGAACAGTTAAAAGAATTTGGTCAAACCTTGTAAATGATGTTATGTGCAATCATGTGAGATCTTATCACAAGCCATTTCAGAGTATATGCTGTGAACGACTCTCAGCTACTACCACATTCAACTTTAGCTCAGTAGTTGTAAAATTATACTCACTTATGTGCTTGCTAAGGTTAATTGGCTGTGGTAGTCATCTTGAATTAGTTGACTCCAAAAGTGAATCAGTCGCAGATGTGCACCAAGTGATATTTCTTTGATAATTTCATTAAAATCTGTTCAGTGGTTTATGAGATATTTTGCTAACACTACAGATAATGTTGGCTCTAACAGTTAATGCCAGCATTTTAAGCAAAGATGTTGGGCAATGTGTAGTGCTTGGAGTATGTGTTGAGGATGACTCACGGCTACTAGCGCACCAAATTTTAGCTCAACATCTGTAAAATTGACTGAGTCATAGCCATTTTTGAGTTTGCAAAAGTCAATTAGCTGTGGCGGCCATCTTGAATTGGGTTTAACTCCAAAAGCCAATCAGTTGTAGATAATCATCCAATGATCAATTTCTGAGAGTTTCATTAAAATCTGAGCCCTGCTTCATGAAATATTTTGCTAACAGACACACAAAGACATACACACACATGTAATTACATTGTCGCCCACCTTTCAGCAGCTGGTGATAACTGAAGTCACGGTATTAAGACATCTGTTTGCAACATCTTTGCAGTAAATGTAGCTATTCTGCTGTTAGTTGTCTGTTCTGTCCCATGAAGGAGGCACACATGTGTTTTTCATGTCTGTCATATTCAGACAACCACAGCAGACAGTTTTTACAGCTCCCAGTTTGTGTTAAAGCCTCTTCTTTAAATGAAATTAGGCAACCAGAAAAGCTTTACAAGAAAAAAACAACAACAAAGAATCAAGAGGTTGGTCTAAAACCTCCTGGATGCTATTTTTCTTTTAGAAGAACACATTAAACTGTCTGGGAATTTAATTAAACTCTCATTTAAATCTGACTTGGCTGACAACACTTTATTTTTTTTTTCCTCTCACCACATTTCTGTAAATAAAACTGAAAGCGTTTCTCACTTTGACTCACTACAGATGTCTGTTTACTGAGACAACTGCATCACAGAGGTCAAAACCGAATGGCTTTCAAGTGTTCAGAGGGAGTTTGGGATTACGAGGAGACCTGTGGACAGATCAGATGTGAAATAAAACACACCTTGTGATAGAAATTACTTCTGCATGACATCAAGGAGGCCCAGCTGGTGAAAAAAGGTAAATGCCTGGAATTTGTGTTGAAGTCAGAGAAAAGGAGACGCTTATTTTACCTTTCCTCCAGGGCGTCAGGATGGAGAACGGCTTCTGCCAGCTGATCACCAAACCAGCCTTTTTCCTTTTTATGCTCATGTTGTTGGAAGAATCGCAAGCGTTTAAAAGAATTCAATTGTCAAATAAAAAAAATTTTTTTTTAAAAAGTTCCTTAGAGGTTCCTCATAGTGTTTATTCTGCTTTTAGGTTAAAAACTGCTGCTGCATGAATGCTTTCTTCAGGCTGGATCATTATACCTGTGCCTGCTTGCCTGTTTGGGGTCTGGAGCGAGTGTGTGTGAGAGCATGTGTGGATGTAAGTGATTCCTCCAGCTGAGAGGTGTACCGGGGCTGGACTTCAGCTGCAGCAGGAGGAGGAGGAGGAGGAGGAGGAGGAGCAGCAGTCAGACGGAGGGGGAGGAAGAAAAAGTCTCAGGATGACTGAGGCTCACACTCAGCCTGGAGGTGGAGAACGAGCCGAAACAAAATGAGGCATGATTAATGCAGAGCATACAAAAAGAATGATTTTAATTGAATTACAGCTTTAAACCTTCAAGCTTCACTTTTATTCCAGCTGCTGGAATCAAATTAAACGCCTAGCATTCCTTGAAGGAATGGATGTCGCTCGCCGTTTTGAGTTTAAAATAAAGATTATCTTACGTTGAGAAGTGAATTAGAATTGTTTTCGTCAACGTTTAATGACATTAAACGTTGTGGAGTGTGTGGAGTTTGAGTTTGAGCTAAACTCCACACACTCTACTTTTGAATTGAGAAAGCTCCTCAGATGAGAAGCGAAACGTCTTCAACTACAGAATAGAAGTCCAGTTGCTTTTGTTTTTAACCTTTTTTGGATTTACCATGTCCTGGATGACTGAGAATCTACACCAGCTTATCTCTAATGAGCTTCTGTCAAAAACGTTGAAGAGTTAAAGCTCATATTGGTGAACTTTATTTTCCATTCACAACAAATTACAGCCATCCACCTCCCTCCAAGTCGTTTTAATCCATGACACAGGAAAAGAGGCAAAAATAACAACTAATGGGCTCATCAATCCACACGTTGCTTTTAGGGAATGAAATAACAAAAATAAGGATCAAACAGAGAAATTAAACCAACATTAAATATATTTATTCAGACAATTTCCACCTTTACAAAGTGTTTCGTGTTTAGCCGGTGAATCTTGTGACATATTTAAAACTATCGTCACAGACTATTAACCAAAAACTTGTTACATGGCTTCTTCTTACCGATGGTGGAAATGTGTGAAGGATCAAATTCACCTTCCGTGAACCTGCGCAGCATGCAAGTCTTTCCGACCCCAGAGTCTCCGAGGAGGAGCAGCCTGAACAAAACGTCGTACTGTTTAGCCATGACTCCGAAAACTTACAATTTAGCAGAGGACATAACTTTTCCACACAGCTGATGTCCTCTGCTCCGATGCTGCATTCAGGGGCCCTTGGATACTCCCACTTTCAAGCTCACAAATACGAGTCCAGCAGAGTAAATCGTTGTAAAAAAAAAAACGGAGATAATAGTTTATCCTTTATTTTTAGGTTATTTATATTATCTCACATGCGTTCTTGCTTATTACGCTAATCTAAACTCATTATCTCCTTTGTAGTTCACTTTTAAATGTGTCTATATAAGTTAAAACTATAATTTCCTACATCAACAAATGCAGCACAAGACCTGCGTCCTTTCTGCAGCAGGAGTGTCAGAACATAAAGGATGAGTCAAACTAAGTCTTTAAGCATCAAACATTAAATTTGCTTACTCAATGCCTAAAACTGCAAAATATGACAGAGAAATAAACAACAATATTGCTCACAGAGAAGTAAAAATATTAAAGGCGAAAGCGGATGGACAATGTTTTCCCTCGCCTGTCTGTTAGCAAAATATCTCATGAACCACTGGAGAAATTCTGATGAAACTTGCAGAACGTAATGATTGGATGTACTTCTACAACTAATTTCCCTTTGACGTTAACACCAATTCAAGATGGCCGTCACAGCCAAGCGATCTGAAAAACACAAAAATGGCTCTAACTCAGTCCATTTTACAGATATTGACCTCAAATCTGGCATGGTAGTAGCTGAGACTGATCTCCAACATGCATTTTGAGGACTAATAGATTGCACAATATCTTTGTTCTAAATTTTGCCATTTAGTTAACTTGCCCGTCAGCAAAATAGCTCATAAATTACTGGACAAATTTTAATCAAACATTCTGGATGTAACTCTACAAATAAATAATATTTGGAGCTATCACAATTTCAAGCTGAATGCCACAACCAACTGACCTTAAAAAAAACATGAAAATGGCTAAAATTCGGTGAATTTTACATACAATGACCTAAAATTGTTATTAACCACACCGAGCCATGGATACATCCAAAAAGGATAAAATAGTTTTATTTATAATCTCATAATAAAGGTATGCCTTAACTTGCAAGACAACCATTGGCAGTATGTACAACATACCTGTAATTTCCATGGAATGGAACAAATATTTATTACACACAATTTTTTTTTCTTTTTTCTTTAAGATCAACATTCCCAGCACAGGCAACTATTTCAAGGGAAGGCTTTTCTTTGAAGAACTGACACCATTTAGGAGTATACAGTGTTATATACTACACACTGAAATGGACTTCCACTAACAGAAATAAAGGTTACTGTCCTTTAACTTCATTGTGTAACATTCAGTATCAATTAAGTGATTTTTTTTAGTTTTTTTTTTTTAATAATCACATTTATTTACTGAGAATAACAAAAGCAAAAAAGAAATACCAGAAGCTGTGAAAATCATCCATTACAGAGATCAGTCATGAATATATAGTGTAAGGTTGCAAAATTAATTTTGGTGCAGCACTATAAAGAGGGATTCATTTGATTAAACAAAGGTTTCAAAGATAAAACCTAGGTGGGTTCTTCTTGCATATCAGACACTTTACTAAAAACAATTTGACATTCTTTTTTGGAAAAGTATGAATATTAAAAACAGACTGTTTCTAAATATCATTCCATCAAGGGTGGTAAAAGTCTCACAACAGACTGCAAAGGGTGTCCAAAAGAAAGGTTAGTTTTTATAGATTTACTAAAGACTCATACAACGTAATTTCATGAACAGTTATCACGTCTGTCAAAGACTGCTGAGCTGCCTCATTTTGGGGATAGTAAAAGTCTTTGCTGGGCCACAAAAAACAGTGACGGGATGCCAAGAGGATACAGCAAGGTAGAAGCGTTTTGTACAAACACTAACAGCACCAATCACACTGTCTCCACCTTAGGTCATAGACTGGTAAAGAAGGTAGGAGCGAGAGAGGGCAGGTAAGAGAAGCTGGTGGGTGTGGAGAGTCCATCTGAACATCAGGCACAGCAGCACCTGCGTTTAGCTGGGCTCCGCGCGCAGCTTCTTTCTGCTGGGCAGCTCCTCTGGCTCTGATTCAGAGGTGGAGTCGGACCCGCCGTCAAAGGCGGACACGGCGCTCCCTTTGCGGTTTGTGTACAAGCTGCTGTCAGAAGAGTAGTTTGTCTGGAGCTGAGCGTTCCCTTTGGCCTTCTCCAGTGCACGAACTTAAACAGGCAAGACGAAAAACTAATGAGACGAAAGTGACAATGTGCATTTGTTAGATGTGGAATTCTTCTCCTTACCCTGCTGCTCCAGAAGTGCGTTTTGCTTCTTTAAATCATCGATGTCTTGCTGGTGGCTGTGATTTTTTCTTCTCATGAACTGGATGTATTCTGTGGCTTTGTCTAAAATTTGTGCTCGTGAAGCCTGTTGAACAGAAACAATAGCTGTGAGACAACTCTGCATGGTCACTTTCCTTAATGCAAAACATGTTATTCTCTCATCTAGTTAAGCATATTAAGGTTCACAGAAATCACAGCTGAAAACAGGAACATATACAGCTGTTCAGGTGAACACTATATTTACACTTCCTTTTTGCATGAGATAGTTAAATTAACTGAGTACACTAATCATGGCTTTGTGATTTCTCCATAACATTCAATTATAATAAGGTTCCTCTCACCTTCTCTCCATGTAATGAAGGCACAGAGTCTCTTAAACCGTGAAAGCTATCTTTGATGTGGTCCCTTCGCTTGCGCTCCAGCGCATTGTGATGTGCTCGCTTATCAGCCTACAAAGACACAGCCTTTATATGCACAGGCATTTCTTAAAAACACAGGTTATTTAAACAAAAACGCACACACACAAAAAAATCAGTTTAGCAAGACAGCTGTTGTTTGATTTTTATAGTTTGCTGCTTTTTACCATGAAAAAAACCCGTCATTGTGTGTTCATGTATTAATCTCACCCTGAACATAACACAGCCCAAACCTGCAGCCTAAGTCTAGTGTTTATAGGGATGTGATCTCTTTTGCTTTCAGTTGGTTTAAGGGTTGGGCCACTCACATAAAAACACGTGTCTTTGATTAGGCTGACTATGTATTTACTCTCCACCATATGCTGCATAGAGATTGTCAACATTTTAATGTGAATTCATCAGCAGTGGCAACAAAAACACAAATATATTGAAGATAAGACACAAGCTTGGAAACAACCTTAGTCAAGGATGAGAGGAAAACCCTTACAATACCTAAAAACCACTAACATTACATTGCTAAATATAAGCATTTTTTTTACAATATTGTGGCCAGAATCTGCAGACAGATGCCACAGTCTAATTATACTTAATCAGTGAAGCTGATGTAGAACTGAAAGTTTTATTTATTCATGGTTCTTATCATTAACCTATTAGAAGAAATTTGCAGAACAAAGTACCATTTAGCTTCAAAAGGAATGAAGGTAGCTTAAGGATGTGCCGTCACAGCCTTCATACAAAAACTTTTAACAATTAGTTCAATTTGTTTTGGAGAGTCGTTGAATTCACCAACTAGGGCTCAACATGCCAACAAAAGCATGCTTCAGGCAGCTGGATAAGGAACTAAACCTGCAGATCCCAGCTAAATCAGAAGGTGGAATAATCCATAGATCAAACATTTGTGAACTAATTAGGAATTTGACATAATTTCTTCAGTGGATTTTACTGAAACTCTCAGAAATTAATCACTGAATGTACATCTACAACCCATTCAAGATGGCTGCCACAGCTAATCGACTTTAGCCTAGACAAAAATGGCTGTAAGTCAGTCAGTCAATCTTGCGCCTATGGAGCTAAATTTGGTGTGGTAGTAGCTGAGAGTCATCCTCATACACTTCAAGCAGATCACGCGAGATCTCGCGGGAGATCGCGCATAATGTCATTTACGAGGGCTGACCAAAATGGCTCCAGCTCGGTCCCTTATCTTCATATGATGATCCTAGTATAAACTGTGGCCTGAAAAGCGGCGGATGATATGTATTCCTTCAAAGACTACTAGGCCTTTAGTTGTTCTAACGCGATTACAGTCAAATAAAAAAATTAATCCACATGTATTAATATATATATACATATATATTAAAGCCATAACACATATTAGATATGCGCAGCTCTACTGGGGAGCGACGCCAGTGTGCAGGGAGGTCGGCTAATACAAGATGCCCGGAGAGAACATCGAGTACTTGATGCCTATCCAGCTCTGCAGGCTGCAACAGCTAAGAAAGCAGCACAAGAGATTTTAAACAAGTCTCCAATATAAAGCCGAAGCATCGCACTATTCTGTCCATTTCAATGCTACTGCTAGCTTGTACATATAGCTATGCTGACGTAATGGGGCTACCCTTTTAAAAGGAAGAGTTGCCTTTACATCAAGCTGTACCAAAAAAAAAGGACAGAGTTCAAAAGCAACAACTGAAGCTCCTATGAAGCATTTAAATGTAAAAGGGACGACGTGTTCAAATACTTCGCCGTACATCTCTCTAACGAGCTGGCCTTACTTTCAGCAACAGCTCAGCTGCTGTTTGTTTGTGTCGCATCTACTTTTCAGTGTTTCTGCAGCTTAAATTGCATTTAAGGCTATTTAAATATTACACGATGGACACATGGATGTTACAGGGCGTAAAAATCTGAGCTATCATAGTTTAAACACGAGCTGATGTTGTTGCAGTGTGTTGTGGAGTAAAGATTAGTATCGTACTGCTTTAACGCAGTGAAAAGGTGCAGTTTATTATGTTCGGCTTTTATCTACAAGCCAGCAGTCCAAAGGAAAAGAAAATTTCCACTGGTAGGCCGAGCGTTTCTAATAAACACTAGAGTTAGCCAACAAGCTAACACGCTAGCACAAACACATCAAGCAGGGATATTTTATGTTGCTAGTTCGGCTAACAGACCGACTAGCTAAAACTAGAGAAAACTGAAACACATACATCGCTGTCGACTTCGATGTCATCGTTTTCACTCATTCTTCAGTAAAAACGACCTAGAAAAGAAAACAGACAGCTGTCAAAACAAAGTGCAGCGACAACTGGAGGCGAATACAGCGTAACGCGGAGCCCCTGCTACGAAGGTTTTCCTACACGTGATTCGCCTACACATGGAACGGAAAAACATACACTGCGCATGCGCAGCACAACTAGGCCTTGTGGGAAATGAAGTATGTTGGTAACTCAGTGCCTCATTAGGCACTGAGCTGGAAAGGAAACATATTGGCGGCTGTATTTTTGTCAGCCATCTTGAGAGTTCCTTTGTGTATCACTTTGTATTGTTTACACGTGGAAGGGGCACGTTGTTAAGTCGTTTTGTGGGCTTTTGCTAGTCCAAGCACCAAAGTCAGTTTCTGTCATACCACTATCAATTTAGCATTACACAATTATTTACATAAAATTCAGTGATTTTTTGCAAGCAGAAATTGCAACAGCAGTTAACTGTAGCAGGTTCAGTGCAGCCTGAAGCACTTTGACAGAAATGTCATAATATATCTGGGTCAGAATAACTGTGTGATGTGTAATGGCCTCTCTCTGACTAGCTGTGATCACATCAGACTGGTCAGAATTAAAACCTATTTCCCCAAAATGATGCCATTCAATATGTAAGATATGTTATCCATAATTATCCCTTCAGGGTGTTTAACACTTCTCTTTTGCTATCCCTCTCACACAATGAATGACCATAGAACTACTGACCTACTTTGATCACTGAACTATAGAAACCTATAGAAACACTAAAATGGCCAGCCCCAGCAATATTTATGCTAACAATACGAGAATTTGTGCTGCCATTTTGTGAGGAACTACATAGGTGTACTTAGTTACTTCAGAGAAAACAAACCTACACTCAGCAAAGGAGTCCAATTTTTTCCCATTAATTGGTATGAATATTATGAGTTAGACAAAAGATTCAGAGACTGAATGTACTTGAAGTCTCAAGAATGGTTAACTTTTTGTTAAATGTCCATTATAAATCCAAAAAAGGTAAAAAAAAAAACCCATTGTACTTGGCTCAAGTTAGCAAAACT
>JAOXNZ010000105.1:9546846-9557919 GCA_028566095.1 Kryptolebias brasiliensis | reverse complement strand
GTGATTGGCTGATTCGACATTTGCATTAATGAGCAGTTGGACAGGTGTACCTAATAAAGTGGCCGGTGAATGTATATCATGAACGCATGACAAAAAAAAAGGACATAATCAAAGACAATTTTTTTTTTTACCAATATCATAAAGCCGTTTACCAAAAGCAAATATCTAAAAATACTGAGAAGGTTCAACGAAACCGTCACACACCTAAGTTTGTACATTTAAATTCGTAAGAAACGAATACTGGACAACCCCAACCTGAGGTTCTGGCACTCGTGACACAGCAGCTCCAGCAGGTCCCAGGTCAGCTTCTGACTGGTATCCAGGTGGCAGCTGGCAGAGTATGGTTTCACCTCATTGAGCAACACCTGCTCTAGAGCCTCTAAGGCTTTTTCCTGCACAGAGTTCTCAGAGTCCACCACAGCAGGCACCACACCATGCAGCCAGGCCTTCTGAACTTCACTGCACTCTGGTTTAGCCTGGTGGAGAAAGGAAAGAACAACATTATAAACAACGTTCAGCCTTTTTCTCATCCAAAGAAGAATGTTCAGACTCACAGCAAGCAGTTCTCCAACACACTGCAAGGCCTTCTTCTTTACAGACACAGCTGGATCTCTGGTGCGCTCGGACAGAACTTCCAGATTCTCCCAGTTCATGGGAATTACACCATGTTTTAGAAGACCCAGCAAAGCCTGTGGAAGTGAAGACAGAGCAGAGATGTTTCCCAGAAGTCATTACCTTCTGTCTACAAACATTTAGCACAGAAAGGCATCACTTCAAGTGATTAAATAATAAATTTATCAATATATAACTGAAGATCTGACGCCATGTGATAAAGCTCGGGTACCTGCAGAGCTGCCTTTCTCACGTTAACCTTTGAGTTTTTTAGTCGGCGATGGAGGAGAGCCAGATTCTCTTTTGCTACAAAAGAAGGACGAAAAATTGTTTTCAAAGAATTCCAGATACCATTCGTATGATTGTTTCAAAGTATAAATGTGAATGAACGTGTGAACAAAACACTGCTCAATCTGAGAAAATCTCACCGTCACAGCCAGAGCTGTTGGCACTGGTGATCTCCACGGTCCTGAACGGGAGAGTCCGATAGGTTTTCTGATTGTTCTGAGAACTGAGGTTTTCTGCAACACAAACACATCTAATAAACATGCAGTGCAAACCAGGTCTGCGTACGTAAGATCCTGAACGAACCAGGTATGTTAGCAGGTTATAAAAAAGCAAAGTGCTTTATTGAATCCAATGAAACCATGAAATTCAGATTAAAAGTCCAACAGATCACCAATTAACCAGACTCTTGGTCCAGGAAACATTTGGACTGACAGTCAAGCAAGGAGAAATATTTTATTTAAAAGTCAAATGGCTGTACCTTCTGCAAGTTCGCCTTCCAACACTGTCTGAGTCCCAGCTAAACGGAAAAACATAAACAAGTTGAATTAAAAACAGTGCATAAAAACATTTGATATGATGCAAGTTAAAACAATGAGTAAAATGTAGTACTGCACAATACTGAAACAAACAGACTGAACCTAACAAGGTTGAGTCGAGTCCTCTGGACGGGTTCTTCTTTGCTCAGGACTTGACTCAACCTTCTTAGATTTATCTACCTGGATTATTGAGCATGCATCAGGACAAACAAACTGAACATTCATTTTCGGCTACATTCTCGGTATCAAAAACATCTCTAAAATCACCTTTCAAGTCAGAGTTTTAGGCTAAGATCATCTTATATCGAAAAATGAGTTATCAGTTTTAGACAAACATGGAAAATAATGTTATGCATGATCTCATGCAGTGTCACAAGATCTTAGATTTGTTAGCATTCAGAGTATGTGTGGAGGATGACTCTCAGCTACTACCATGTTAGAGTTTAGCTCCATATCAATAAATATGACTGAATTATAGCCAGTTTTGTGTTTGCTAAGGTCAGCTGGCTGTGGCAGCCATATTGAATTGGTTTTAGGCCAAAGGTTATTCAGATGAAGATCCAATGAGTTTCATTAAAAACTGTCCAGTGGTTCAGGAGATTTTTTGCTAACACACTTAAACACTATTTCCCACAGTTGATTCAAAACAAGGGATGTGTGGGAAAAAATATATCTGATTTTGATTTATCAAACCATAAAACAGTTTATTTTTACTTTTCTTCAGTATAATTTAACAGCTTTAGTCTCCATTTCTTGGTTACAACCACAAATGTTATAACTGACATGTTAAATAAAAAATATTTGCTACGTTCTACTTTAGTGTTGTATTAATATAAAACTTCAACATCTGTTTTCTCCTTTTTTATGCGTTTTCTCACTGGCAGAGAAGAGGTTGTGAACAGCCCGAGTGACGTTGAGCGAGGGCAGCTCCAGACACTGAGCCAGGCAAGAGAGGGCGTGGCCTTGAACAGTGGATGATGCGTCCATCCGCCGAGCAAAGAGCAGGTCCTGGATCAGAAATCTGTGTGGCAGGAAGCCGGCCAGCTCGGAATCCTGACACTCCTCCGGACGTCTCTCAGGCTGCTCCAGCAACACCATCACCACGTCCACGGAGAACAGCCGGTGCACCATCTACAAACCAGAAAAACAGACTAACAGAACCCAGTGGAAACTAAGCAAAAGCAGAGAGAAATGTAGACTGTGGCTACTGACAGCAAACTTTACAGGAGGATGTATATGCAGTTCTTCTATAGGAACAGAAGTTGTATTTACTCTCTAAAAAAACAAAAAACTAAAGAAAATGCTCCAGTTCTGGAAAACGTTTATGCTGCTGTGTTTTTTCCCTCTTCATAGAAAAGGGGGGGAGAAGACATTGCATATTTCCTAATCATTTAAAAAAGCTTAGCCCTCAATGTGTTACCTTTGAGTGTCTGGAGAAGGTAAATAGCCACTTGATGAATTTGGCGTAGTCTTCGCTTGCCATCGAAGACGTTAACATACCCACAGTCTGAGCTCCATGGCTTCGAAACTCACTTTTCTCCACCATCTACGAATCAGAAAGCTGAAATAACTATTTACATACTGGCTAATGACAAAGTAACAGCAACACATTTTCAACCAGCACAACTCTCACCTTGGATATGAGTGGATAAATAACTTTCAGTTTTCTCACCTGAACGCAGATGTGCTGCAGGAGGATCTGAAGGAAAGGTAGAGCCAGCTCTTTCAGCTCATCCACAAGATGACTAGAATCAAACAAGGACAATCCAGGAACAGTGCATATGCTCACAATATGTTGAAGTTGAAGAAAAACCAATGACAGATTTTTTTAAAGTTAGAAAATGTCCTTTTCATGTTGTGTTTTATATGAAATAACTGCAAGTCTTTCTGCTACCAGTAGATGTCAGTCTTCAAACAATAGCAAAGGGCATACTCTCCTCGTTCACTAGAACAACAGTTCAAAAGGAAAAAGTAGTATTAAAAAAATACAATTGTAGCATAAAAATAAATTCCATTTGCAGCTTTATATCAAGATGTAATAGGTTTTACAGTAAAATATGTAATAAGTCTCTTTATTTAATCACTGGTTCTACACGTTTTACCACTTCAAACGATCGAGAACTCTGATCATGTCAGGTATCACATTTCAAAGTCAAAGTCAATCACTGAAAGACAAAGAATTAGTCACAATAAATCAGATGAACCTTATTGTGTAGGGGGGGGGGGACTGCTGATGACTTTTGGTTTGTTTAAGTTAAATCATCTGCTGAAATCTGGGAATTCATCTGAGGAAAACTCCGGTGATGGTTGGTAAATATTAAAAGAAGAAGTGAGCAGAGCAAATAAAACAAAATCTTCCGCTTTATTTAAATTAAAGGCCTAGCACTCTTTGAAGGAATAGATATTGCCCCTGAAGCTTTTCATGCCAGAGTTTTAGAGAAAGATATATATTTTTTAAATTTTATGACAGCTCTAGCTGTGTTGGTCAAACCTCAAAAAGAAGATTATGCTCCATCAAATGTGATATTACAAAATCTGTTAGAGCTCAGAGTATGTTATGAGTGTTCACAACATTTACTAAATTGTCGCCATTTTTGTGTTTTCTAAGTTAGATCGGCTGTGCCGGCCATGTTCAGTTGGGTTGACTCCAAAATTTAAATCAGTTGTAGTTGAACACAAGATGATTATTTCTTGAACGTTTCATTAAAATGTGTCCAGTGGTTCAAGACAAAGACACACGCACCCACAGACATGTGCAAAAGGAGGGCAATAAAATTCTCACCTATCAAAGATTAAACAAGTGATTAAATTATGGACTTCAAGTTAACATTTAATTAAAGCAAAGCTGCCCACCAAACAAACTGGATGGCCTGATCGCGGGTGGTGATGATGGCCTGGTTGGGGACCAGCAGGGAAGGCTTCCTCCCATTGTTTTGATTCATCATCAGGATCACGTAAAGGAGTCGGTGAAATACCATCCGCAAGGACTGGAAGACAGATTTAACGAAACCTTTCAGGACAATCAAGATTCAGCTTTGTGTACAAATAAACACTGATCACTTTTACACAAGAATCACTGACACATTACATCAAACCAGGTGAGGTTTGTCCAAATACTAAAATGTTTTTATTTTTTTTTTTTCATAACATCTATGAGACTTCCTAAGATGTTTTCAGACAGTGTATTAATGATCTCACTCTGAGAAGCAGCAAAGAGTGTCCTTTACTCTCATATTCATCAGGACTTAAATAACAGAACAAAACTCAAAATTATTCAGAAACAGAAGATTTTCACCGTCTGCTGATCACCTTGTGTACTTTCTGACAGCTAGTGAAAGAAAAAAAATCCCAAATTGTAGAAAGAACTACTTTTAGGGATAGTTCTGATTGTGTTGACGAGTTAATGACCAGTGTCAGTATCTTATCTGCAGTAGACAGCAATCAGAGCCAACATCAGTGAAAATATAGCCATAAAATATGTTTTTTGTAGAAATTTTAAATTAAAAATAAAAAATACTATTTAGTTTTTTGTAATTCAGAATATTAAAGAAACCACTCAGGTGTTTTCGGCTTTTTCCGTGAGCACCCCGGATGTGTGCCGCTGAGGTTCAGCAGTTCCTCAGTGAGTGGATGAATACAGAACGATATAGTTCCGTTCGTTAAAATTAATTGTTCGCATTGGCCAGAAAACAGCACTAGAGTTTCATTTTTTGGCTTCCCGAAAGATAAAAAAGCTTCCTCAGATTTGGATCCATAAACTCCAATGTGGGAATTACCATCAGAACTTGGGTTCGGCTCACATAAAAGAGAAGCACCGTTCTGACCCTCGTTACTGCGGCGGGCTGACTTCACGCCAAAAAACAGGACCTTTCACCAGCAGCAGTTCTAATTATTTTTAATTTTAAAAGAAAGGCAAATGGATTGGAGGACATCTCCACAGAAAAGGAGACGAGCAACATGAAGTTTCACAGAGAAGGAGAGGAGAAACAGGAAGTTTTACTTCAAACGTGACGTGAACACGCGCTGTCATTAAAAGGTCTGAGCTGCTTACAGCCGACAGCCTGAGATCAGTTTGGGATTCAGAGCAGTTATTGATGAAAAAATATAAACAATCCATGTGTGATTAAACAAATGTCATAGTCTGAACCTCCTGTTTCCTCCTTTTCTTCGTGTTCAAAACAGGTTTCTTCTTCCATTTCCACTAGTAAACAACCGGACAAGTAGCAGCATTCTTGGCCGGCCGGGGCACAGCACTCGTCATGAACCCAGGATGGAACTCCACCCCACAAATCACTCACTTTGGAAATTATTGACTTAAATGCTAAAAACTGTTTATTTAACTTTTAGGTCAGATAAATGGGTCCCCGCAATGTTGTGTGGATGTGTTTGACTAAATAACATTCATGAAATGTCAATTTTTTGAGATTTGATTTCAGTTCAGCTTAAGAGGCCTAGCCTTCCTTGAAGAAATTGCATATCGCCAACCACCTTTCATGTTGAGTTTTAAACTAAAATCATCTTATGATGAGAAGAAATGGAGTTAAAGCCGTTTTGGTCAAACATCTAAAATGTCATTAAGTCTAATATTGCAAAACCTTGCGAGACGTGTTCGCTCTCAGGAGATGTGTTAAAGATGGCTCCCAGCTAGTGGCACAACAAATTTTACTATAATCAAATCTGATAAAAAATCCAGGCTATGGGGCAACAAAATAGAAAGATTATCAACCCACTGTAACTGGATGTCACCACAAGGAGATCCAGATTATAATCTCTGTAGAGTGACTGTGGTATATTTGAGCCCAATGGCCCTTACCTCTTTCTGGTCTCCATGTTTTGGTGAACACAGCAGCTTTAAGCCGTAGAAAGCCATCTCTGGAACGCTCTTCAGCTCGGTTAGATTTCTGTGCAGAGATTGTTTGAGTCAGCCTTCATGTTTAGGATCATTTCTTCAACATGACAGAAAGGTGAAAGAAAACTCACTGTGGAGCTTCAAAGGTTGGCTCCCCAAGGACGGGCTCAAAGTAGAGCAGCTTAGAGAAGATCTGCAGAGGACAGAGGACACATGAAGCCACGCGGTGCGGCCCGAAGCAGCCGTGTAGGTGAAACCGTGCGTTACCTGCGTGCAGTGGCTGGCGCTCTGCGGACGGTCTTTGAGCGGAAACGTCTGCAGGAGTCTGAGGAGGCTCTGAACCAGAAGAGCAACGGCATCTCTGATCCTCATCAAGTCCTTACCAGAGAAATGAATATCCTCATCCTCCTCCTCTTCCTCAT
Source organism: Kryptolebias brasiliensis (assembly GCA_028566095.1). Classification (NCBI taxonomy): domain Eukaryota; kingdom Metazoa; phylum Chordata; class Actinopteri; order Cyprinodontiformes; family Rivulidae; genus Kryptolebias; species Kryptolebias brasiliensis. The sequence goes on along the minus strand of JAOXNZ010000105.1, from coordinate 9,551,212 downwards.
CTATTTCCATCTGAGGAAAACACAGATGCTTAGACATTAAAGGAATAGTTCAGTCATTTTGAAGTAAGCTTTTGTGCAAAATTTATAAATATTAATATCTTGCCTGTTGTAAATGGCTTCATGAACAACCTCAGTGTGGAGAAATATAGTTTACACCCAACAGGACAGATGAGCTGACCGAGACTAAAGTGGATTGGTGTCATCTCAAAACTGCTCTAATGTTCAAAATTTCATAGCAGTTCTTGCAAACACTATTTTATAAACCTTTAGAAAGAATTACACAGTTCTTACAGCAAAAACATTAGGAAATTCTTGTCGGGGATGACCCCTGCATGCTTCAGAAATGCTTCATGTCACTGCTGCTGGTGTTATTTATTTTGTAAACGACCACAGAATTTTATGTAAATAATTGTGTAAAGCAAAAATGACAGCAGTGTAAAGGTTAATGAAATAGCGTTCCCATGAACAGTTGTCAAACTTTTGGAAACTTGAGACATTTAAAAATGGCAGAAATCGACTTTGGTTTTAGCTATGTTGTGACTAGCCAGTAGCTCATCAGTCGTAAAAATTAAACTACTGTTCTCCAAACTGAGGTTGTTTAAAGAGCTATCTACAGTGGGTAAGATAATAAGTATTCATAACTTTTACACAGAAACCCACTTCAAAATGACTGAACTAATACTGATGAGGTCTTCGCTACATAATGTTATTTTAATAAAACCTAACTGCACCCTCTTCATCAGCATCATGAAGCTGAAGAGATGTGGTATAAAAATATCTTAGTGCTCTTCAATAAACTACTTTCAGACACAAGACACCTATTGTGAATAAATAATCTGAGTTACTATACTATACTTTCTGACGCAGTGCTGTACCTCTGCTGTGTCTTTCCGTTGTGGTTTGGAGCGTTTGCCTTCGGTCTGGGAACTCTTCAGGATGTCCTTTTTGCGCTTCTTCCCAGAGTCCTGAGGCCAGCAGTGTGAGGTCAGGTCAGAACACGTGTCCAACAGAACCTCATGGAAAACTCTGTTGGCAATGCTTCCTGGAAGCCACACACACGAATGCAGACACATGAAAGTAGACCTTCACTCACACTGAACACTTTAGCAAACACAAATGCAGTCAGTCAAAATCAATCAGAAGCTTATTGACACTGTTTAATCCAACTTTATGAGAGCACTGTGCAGATTTTCTCACCTGGGATTCCCAGCAGCAGCAGGTAGAGTGAAGCGGCGTACAGTCCGTTAACCCTCTGCTGTACATTGGCCCCTTTGGCTTTTGCCGCCAGGACAAAGGAAGACAGAACGGCAACCAGAGTCTTGACTGACACCCCGTTTTCCCCAAGAATCGCCCAGATACTCTGCAACATGGGACACAGACAGTGCTTACTGCTGCCAGTAGACAGCTGAAGAGACTCAACCGACTCATGTTTTGCTTCAGCACACAGGAATACTTTAAACTCCTCATCTCCTTTTAATAAAATGTTCATTGCATTTCTCAAATTTGCACCAAAGAGAGGTCAGTGTAAACTCTTCAGTATGAGGAAATCTGTGTTTTCTGTTGCAGAAAGAGGAGGGACTATTTTGATTGTATTGGGCTGAATGTTAAATAAGACTGGAATAAGTAAACTTTCATTGAACTTGTTCAATTCTTTTTTGCACAACACCTCAAGATGACATCTGTTTAAAATTGGTAATATATAAACAATTGAACTGAACTTATTTATAGCCATGACTAGGTGGACGATAAGGCAGGTGCTACCTTGTTTCCTTTCACACATGCTTGCATAATTGTTACACAAATCTGTACAAGTTTTATTGAGAAAGAATTTAATCTAATCCAGTGTTTCAACATTTGCAAGAGGAATCTGCTAAAACACCGAGAGATTGACAAGGTACAACAAAGAAGCTATGGCAGGGGGGGGGCAAGACAACAGGTCAGGGGAGATATATCATTTTCCCCACCATCCGAATATGGGTACCAAGCCCCATTGAAAAGCCCTGATAAACTGAATACAAGGATGGCTGAAGACTGAAGATCATGATCAAGTTAGAAACCTGTTCCCCTTGCCAAGGCTAAGTGCCTTCTGAAAATCTGCTAGAAAATGTAAAAACAGCACTATAATGTACCCCCAAGACCACAAGCCATTAGGAGAATTGCCTCTTATGGGGGAGGAGGCTGGAAACTAAAAATCAAGGCAATACAGAAAAATCAGCCAGCTATCAGAATAACAGAAAGATGCAATAAAGGAAGACCTCCCACGGAAATACCACAACTTGTCCATACCTGAGGTTCTAGAGACTGCCAAACAACACACCACAGCTCTGGGTACTCGCCTGAGGAGGTAAATTCAAGAACCATCCAAAGTGTATTCACAGTGGCAGGGGAATAACACAAGATTAGATCCACCCAGAGCTGAGACTGAGCAATACTGGCGAAGCATATGGGAGAAGGAGGCATCACACAATGATAATGCCCCACGGCTACAGGATCTAAGATCTGAACACAGCAATCTCCCAGAACAAGAACCAGTATCGATCACAGTGGCAGACATCCAAGACAGAGTCTCAGGAATGAAAAGCTGGACTGCACCAGGGCCTGACATGATCCACACCTACTGGCTGAAGAAAGTAACCGCTCTCCATGAACGCCTAGCAGGATAAATGAACCAGCTACTGATGGAAGGGACCCACCCTGAGTGGTTGACCCAAAATTGGACAGTATTGATAATGAAAGACCCCCAGAAAGGGACGATTCCTTCCAACTACCGGCCAATCACCTGCCTCTGTACAACATGGAAGCTCCTGTCAGGCATCATAGTGACTTGAGTGAGGCACAGAAAGGAATTTGCAGTAACATCAAAAGAAGAAAATCTAATGAAAGCCTTATTTTAGCCTGTCTCATTTGTCAAAACTCCACTCTTAAAACTTAAAACAACACTCTGAAAGTAAACTGAAATCACGCGATCATTAAAAAATAATTTTCACATAGATGTTGGAACATTAATATTTTAACAATGATTTTTTTTAAAGGGGAGCTGTGTAGTAAAAAGCCTTAAAATCTGTTCCATGTGCAGCTGTCAGCATCTTAAAATATAATCCCTCTTGTGAATCATTTAATACTTTTTATTACTTATAGCTGATGAAACAAAGTCAGAGTTTGGACAAACCCAAAATTAAGCAGGTCAGTTCATCCTACCTGTGCGCTCGTGTCGCTGCTTACAGACTGCCGAAGCTCAGCAGCATGTGCTTGTAAACACCTATACAGGGTTCTGAGGTCCTTGTCTTCACAGGCACAAAGTTCTTCTCCTACAGGGTCATCTAGTGGTTTCCTCTCCGTGAACTCCAATTCCCACACTGCATCCACCCAGTCTGGAAATCACATTCAGAAGAACCAGAACATATCTATTTAATTTCCACTCAACATGTTCCAGTTCTCCTCTCATGTGTATCACATTCAGTAGTCTGAAGAAAGTCTGTTTGTTGGCTCTGATAAATCTGTATTTCTTTTAGACCAATGTTAATTATAATAAACTCTCTCTGAAGTTAAACACACATGTTGAGAAACTTGTGTATTTTGGGTAAAGGTACAGCACAATTTATTATTTATCTATTTGCTTGATTTACCAGGTTGGTAGTTAAATAAAGCACTGACTAAAAATACATACATGTGTAACAGTTTATATAATTTAAGCTGGCTTGACAAACTTCAGCAGGTGAGTTAGTCATGTCTGATTCTTTCAAATACAGTCTGTAACTTGCGAACTTTTGTTCTGTTTAATATAAAATAAAACAAAAATACCAGCCATTTCTGATCTCTTTTGTTTTTATTTCTTCTGTTATCTTTAAATGGATTTAAGGGTAAATGAGGAGAAGCAGAACGGCTGTTTCAGGTGAGGATTGACCCAGAACCCGCCGGGAAAATCTTGTCAGAACCGAAGTCATTTGAGTTTTAAGCGACTAACATATAGCCCAACACAGTATCAACTTTAGCATAATAGAGTATTTAAAAAAAAAAAAAAAATTCTCGTTTTACCTCCAGGTATTTCATGTAATCTCAGAAACTGTAGCGCGGACATCAACTCCATCTTGTTTATGTTTTCAAAAGAGCCCGCCTGAAACTGATGCGCCTGCGCAGTGAACTTAAAGTTACTTCCGGATTTCTTTTGAATATGCTTTATTGAAATTGAACATTTACACAATAGGTACAGAACACCGACTACTTTAACACATAAATAAACAATATTACATCCATCCATCCATTTTCTTTACCCGCTTCTCCATTCCGGCTCGCGGGGAGCCGGTGCCTATCTCCAGCAGTCACTGTGCGAGAGGCGGGGGACACCCTGGACAGGTCGCAAGTCCAT
>JAOXNZ010000105.1:9507474-9546122 GCA_028566095.1 Kryptolebias brasiliensis | reverse complement strand
AGTTACCAGATTCTGTTAACTGATTTGTCTGAATATAATACCAAAAAAATATACATATCAGAGCTACTTCTAAACTTTAAGCTGGTAGAAGTCTGACTCTGTCTAACAGGTAATCTTATGCAAAGCATGACAGCCGAGACGGGTGGGGTGGGTTAACATGTGCACCTGTCCCATCTGACTTGTGCAAAAGGCAATAAGGCTGGAGTATAGACAGAAGACAGCTAACGTGGCATTAGCTAAGCTCACTACAAGTGTCCAGTCTGTTTCAAAGCCAAATAGATGGAAAGTACATTTGGAAATGTGACAGTTTCAAAGTTATTTTATACATATATACATTAGGTTAATACATATATTCATATAAAAGTGATTTTTATTTTATCTTATTTTTGAAGAGTATTCTAAACCTAAAATGCCAAAATAAATGTATATTAACATCAACAAAAAAAATAAATAAAACAAAAAGAAACATGAAGCTGATTATAAGTAATGAAATGTATGTATTTCATATTGTCTCCATTTAAATACATGTTATAGTCCACCTTACAGAAGAATGTTCTCAACTGAGAACATCCATTTCTTTTTCCAGGGCCTCAGTGTTATTTTCCAGGCTGTATGTTGCCCATTTGTTGAGCCTGCTGTAGAGAGGAAGTCCGTTCTTCTCTCTGTACAGGTAGACCCCGGTGATTCTGTTCCAGTCCGTGCTGCAGATTGGGTTAGCTCTCTGGTGCTCCATCAGCTCCTCCTTCTCCTCCTTTTCCAGCGCCACAAAGCCAAAAAAGCTTTTAACGTTTTGTGCAGCCAGGAGGCGGGCGTGCACAGATGCTGTGCGTTGCAGCAGGGTATTTTCATGCGAGCGGTACAGGGACCAGTAGTCATCCTGCTGGTAGCCAAGGGGAGAAGTGCAGCGATTCACACACAGCATGATGAACACCATCAGAGACATTCCTGCCACCAACAGCCAGCCAATCAGCTGAAAGAAGGAGACAGTTTGGTTAGCATTGATCTTTTTAAGACTAATTACAAAACAAAAAAGGAACACATATCGCCTTTTATGACAGAGTTTTAGATTAAGATTATCTCATATTGAGGAATGACAGCGTTTTAGTTACCTTGAAACCTTGAAAATGACTTTATGAGAGATCTTATGCGGTAACACAAGATCTTGTGATATGTGTTAGCGTTTGGACTATGTGTTGAGGGTGACTCTCAGCTACTACCAGACCAAGTTTAAGCTCAATATCCATAAATTTGACTGCGTTATAGTCATTTATATATTGGTTAATGTCAGCTAGCTGTGATGGCCATCGTTAATTGGGTTGACTGCAAAATTAACCAGTTGTAGATGAACATCCAATGATTACTTTATGAGAGTTTCATTAAAATCTGTCAATTGGTTCATGAGATATGTTGTTAACGGTACTGACAATAAAACACAGACAGGCAAAAACAATGACCCTTTCACCTTTCGATGGTGGGTGATAGGCTTTATTAAAAGTCCTGCTTTACCTGTGATTCATATTTCAGTCGTCGCTCAATTTCTGCCCAGAAACTCTGCAGAGACTTTGGAACACTTTCCACACATGGGAATTTAGCCATGACCCCTGACTCCTGACCTGAAGGGAAACTCTCCAGTGTCCTGGGGTCAATAAACTCACTGAGGGCACACGTATATGCATGGCCCTGCAGAAATGAAATGATCACCCATGTCAGTGGAGCCACCATAGCTTGACCCACGATGATTTTCAGCAGGACAAAGGCAGCAACTCCTGACAGTTTCTGACATTTTCTGAGCCGACACTCAGACAGCAAGTTCCACGTTCTCCTGTTCATCATTATTCCTACCAGGAAGAATACCAGAGCTGGAGCACCAATCGCAGCCAGGCCGTAGAGGTAGTTCCTCCCAGAAGAACATGGACAGTGAAAGGCAAAAACCGTGTATGCAGTCTGGCCAGCCACTGTGCCAAGAGCAATCAGACCATTGAAGATCACCACATCCTTACTCTTAAAGAAGAGGGACATGAACTTAAAGTTCTCTGTGATGAGTGCAGCAGCAGCCATGGTGGGACCTGAGAGCTTGGTTTATGTCAAACTGCACAGAGACACAGAGAGATTCACTTGGTTATTACAACATTTTATGTAAGTAGATTAATTTTACGTGAAAAGATGGTGCAACATTTATGACAAGTTTGTGTCAATAAATGAAGAAAAAAGAAGCCTAACATTGAGAATGAACAAAAGTCTGTTGAATTAAGTTATGTAAACTTACGTTCTGGTAGTGTCCTGACTCAAGTCTTTATAATTACTTGTACACACATACAACAGAGACATATTAGGGGGAAAAAAAGAAATCCATAGAATTAAATGTACCTTTAAAGACTGAGACGAGCAGATCCATTTCTTGCTTGCAATGTTGACTCGATGTTTCGCTGTCTGGGCATAAGAAATGACTCACAGAGCCCTTCAGTTTTCTCTGCAGTGGGAAAAATAAAAATATGTGGTCTGTAAGTAAAAACATGTGCTGCAGATCCTAGAGTTATGTAGTGACAAAACAGGGCAAGCCCAGACAGTGATGCACACTGGAATAAAAGGTGAAAAGAAGTTGAGTACATAAAATGTTCCAAGTTTTGCAAACGCAAGGTACAATTTTGCAATTGAATAGTGTTTTGCATGAAATGACCCCTTCTTTTATGACCCATGACCTACCATCATTTTTCCAGCAACTGTTCTGTGTAAAAGATCTTTCTGCAAGGACGGTTTCCTTGGTATTGTTTGGATAAGTTGTTTTCTGAGGCTCCACACACTCAGAATATCTTATCAGCAGGTATAGAGTGTACGTACTCTTCTTTACTTACTCAAAACAACATGATTCATGCAAAGATGAAATCTGTTTTTCTAATTATAAAATATTTTGTGTTGAAAAATGAATGTTAATGATTCATGGGTTCATTTATCTAATAAGAATTTAGTCAGATGGTTTAACAAATTGCATTACTCTTTGTCATTACAGGAGACAGTCCAGGGATCCTGCTAACAGAACATCTTTTGAACAGGAAAAGATAAGCTACGTTTGTGCAGATGTTCAGGTTCCTGACCTTGTGGCTGACATCTCGTCAGATTATTGTCAACTAGAGGGACCTCGTCTCTTCATTAAATTGTTTTTTTGTCTTCGTCTTTGTTTTGGTCCCCTCTCCTTTGGTCTCCCATTATTATATTTTGTTTAACCCAAGTTTAAACACATATTTTAATTAAATTTGTTTTGTAAAGTCCAGCAATAGAAAATCTAAGTTAAGAAGGACCATTTGTAACTTTAAGAGATAAGCCCATGTAAAGATTTGCTCATAGATGCCACATTACCCTCCAACTCCTGACTCAGCTGAAGAGTTTCAGACCACTTCTCAAAGCCATCACTACAACCTTGGGTGACCTTGGACAAAATACTGACCCGCTTACCATCAGTGGACTTTGGGCCTCAACCTGCCTTCTCTCTGTGGTTCTGTTGAGGTCCGATCAGCCTCTCTATAGTCACTCAGAAAGATGAAGACAAAGTGACTGCTGGCCACACAGCCATGATCAGGTAGGGCACCTCAAAGTCTCCCTCCTGGTGATGAGAAAAGCAATGTTTGGTCTGGCTTTGACATTTTAAGATGATGCAAGCTGATATTCAAACTTCTCACTGTGTTGGTTCCAAGACTGGCTCCAGCTTTGAGCACAGGATTGCCTTTGGAAACCTAAAGTAGTTGAGTCAAATTGTCATCTTGGGCCAGAAAATCCTCTCTGTCTCTAAATACACACACTCTTTGCATTTGAGTAATAATAATAATATCAATTCTCTAATAAAGCTAAAATCATTGTTGTTCAAGGTAATTTCTGCACCATTTTGCACATAGTTTAACATTCACTCATGTCATGCATACACATGTATGTATTATTGGGTACCCATAAGTACTTCAGACAGCCCCACTTCAATAAAATTGAGCAATCCCTTAAACTTTTGAAGTAAACCAATAAAAGCCTGCTGAAAAGCTAAACCAACATAATGAAAATGGACAGCATTATAGTATTAAGGTAGAAAAGGGCCAACATTAGTCTTTAGCTCAAAACTATAACCTATGAAATCATAGTTGTCATTAGCAGTAGCTCAGAAATAATTTCTAACACAAGTTTCCAACCATATTTAAAGATGAAGCAAAATGGCAATAAGCATAGTGAAAATAGGGGGTAATACTTTTACCACAAAAGATGACACAGTACACTTGCCTGATGCATCTTAGTATAGTATTCATAATAGCATTACAAAAAGTTATTGAAATAATTTTTCTCTCATTTGCCGTTTGTGTCTCTTAAATGATGTCCTATAGTCACTTCCTTAGTACTGCTCTTTGTCTCTCTGAGCTCTAGAGGCTTTAATCTTTAAATATTTCCATGTCCTTTTATCCAATGTTACTGTCCAATTAGTATACAATGCCATTAAAAACAGCTTTCTTTGAGTACAGTTGGGACTTGTGGTCATTTTGTGTACAAGTTTTGAACAGAGAGGAGTGCTTGTCAGATTTCCTGTCTTTTACTTCATTGGTATTGTTCAATTATTTAGCTACCTTTACAGCAAACTTAATCAAATGAAGTTGAAAGCAGAATCTTAGTGCGCGTCTATAAAGTTAGTTTGGTTTCAAATGTATTTGCATGTGTTTATCAGACTATGTGTATGTGTAAGCATGCAAAAATAAACTACATGCAAAACCAACCAGTCCACACCCAAAAACATATTCAAATAATCTTTCCTACACTAGTAAAAGACCCCATTGGGACAGAATGTCACTTTTACTATTTTACACTTTTACTAACCTCAGCTCTCAAGCATTCAGTATAAAAATTCTACTTGTGTACGGTGACCTCTGACACATCGATCTTCTGTAAACTGAAAGCACTCGAGCCCTCAGCTACAACAAAACAGGTTATTCAAACTGATGGTGCTTTTTGTCAGGTTCTTGAAGTCAGGATGTCTTCAGACACGTGCATTTTTTCCTCACACATTTGCAGGGCGTGTACGCCTATAAAAAAGTACACGATGAAGATCTGCTCACTGCGCTGACTCAGCATTCAGACAAGGTCTGGGGCTTTTCTGTGTGGAATTTGCATGTCCTCCCCGGGCACACATGGGTTCCCCCCCCCCCCCCCAGATACTCCGATTTCCTTCAACAGACCAAAAACATTCATGTTAGATTAACTGGTAACTCTAAATTGTCCCTAGGTGTGAGTGAGAGTGTGAATGTTTTTTATTTCTCTATGTAGCCCTGTGATAGACTTGCGACCTGTCCAGGGTACAGGTCACACCCTGGACAGGTGTACTCTCAGGTGTACTCTTGGTGTACTCTTGCACAGTGACTGCCGGAGATAGGCACCAACTCCCTGTGACCTAGAAAGGAAGAAACGGGTAAAGAAAATGGACTGATGGATGTTGCACTCTAACTACTTCCACATTCCTTGTACTCTTAAAACTATTTAAACTTTAAAATGTTTATCTCACTCGGGACTTTACAGCTAAAATCATTTACAACTTGTATCATTTTGAAAACAACTAATTCTTTTTAAAATTCCCCATTGAAATCAATGCAGAACTCTTCAAAGTCTTAAACAATGTGTGCTCTTCAAAAGCTACCGACTTTGAAGTACTTCCACCAATAAATGCCATTTAAAATTTAAATGAGACACAAAACGTTGAACTATCAGGTGATTTAGTTTTTTTAAAGGGATAGTCTGATCATCTATGAAGTGATGTTCTGTCAAATAATTATTAATAGTTAGTATTTTTTCGGCCATGACATTAGTCTTATAGACTATAAAGTAATAAATAAAGAGGAAAACCTTAGAATCAGGCTAAATGGTAATCAGACTGGTCCCTGTTTTATAGTGTTCTTTTGTGCCAAATAAACTACTCTTGGAACTGGGCGGGCTGTTCTCTCTGGGTTGGGAATGTGGAGGAGTTTAAGTATCTCGTGGTATTGTTCACAAGTGAGAGATTTATGGAGCATGAGATCAACAGATGGATTGGTGCAGCTTCTGCAGCACTGTGTACTCTGTATCAGTCCGATGTGGTGAAGAGGGAGCTGAGCTGCAAGGCAAAACTCTCTGTTTACCGGTCGGTCTATGTTTCTACCCTCACCTATGGTCATGAACTCTGGGTAGTGACCGAAAGAACGAGATCAGTCAAAATGAGTTTTCTGCGCAGGGTAGCTGGACTCACCCTTAGTGACAGGGTGAGAAGTTCAGTTATCCAGGAGAGCCTGATTGACGTGTCTCATCAGTGCAAAAGTTTACTCAACTCCCGGTGGACTGTTTTTCAAGAAATACAGTTTCGGGGCTCCCAAAACACCAATTTTTATGACAATGCAAGCCTGAAAAGATAAAAAAAAAAAATCTTTGGATATTCGCAACAAAGATTTGCATGTGGACGGCTCCTCAAAGTCAGAGAGCTTTGATCAGCTCCCTCCTCAAAAACAATTAAAAAAAAAACTTTCAGATTGCAGATTTTTGCAGAACCAAAACAGGTCCCGTTTTTAACTCACTTATGTCCACAGTTTAGACACTAGAAAAATAAAAGCAACATCACTCTAATCCACAACTTCTCATGGAATTAACAGTGGCAAAAGGGTTGTTCCAGTTTTGGTATTGTTAGTTATAGAGTTATAGTGTTGAAGTAAAAAAAATTGCAAATGAAACTGAAGTGTCATGATTATCAGTGGTTTGGTCATGACTACCAGTGTTATGAAAGCATCTCTGAAGATAATGTCTGTGCAGAAAGTGTCATCTTTTTATCACAGCGATAACTAACTAAATCCTAAAGTCCTTTGTTTAATTATGAGATAAAATACCCACTAACACAGTGGTGTCCCAAAGCTTTTTACAATAGAATCCTATAAGTCAGACAGTTAGTGAGATGCACCTGCTGTGGTTACTATGGTGACTTTAACGAGCCTGTGGCAGAAGCAATAACATTAGCTTTGTTTGGAGTTTATTAACATGTTTGCGGTCACTCAGAGAATTCACATTAACTCAGAAGCCTAATACATACAGATCTACAGCTGCAGATTAGGTGAAAGCGCAACCACCTGCCGATTGGGAAGTCAGTGGTTTTATTCCGTGTCGGAGAGTCCTTTGGCAAGACATTGAACCCCGAGTTGCCAATGAGCTGCGAATGGGTGTGTGAGCGTGTGCAAATGGGTGAATGTAACATACGCGTAAAAAGTAATTTGAGTGATTAGTAAGACTAGAAAAGTGTGCTATAAATAAAGTCCATTTACTATTTAGGTCCATATCTATTTACCTGGTCAAAACAGATTCCACATGAACTCAAACCAACACCCAGTAATCTTCAACTCAAACTTTAACTATTCTGTAACCTATTTTGATCAAATTTAAGCTTGAATGGATCCAAACTCATTCAGCACGCACACTATTTTTAAAATTGACAAACAACCATGCCTGTTCATACTTACTCAGTTACCAAGTAGAACAATGAAGACAGAGTAGCAGCTGCTACAACCAGCTTACTGTAGCCCACAATTTAGTTTTTTTAAGCGAGAAAGCTCTTCTCTATAATTTTTTAAGCATACATGTTCTTCTAAAGGTTGTTGAACATATGTTTATTTCATTTAAACAATTATTGTTATATTTTGTTAAATAAAAAAATACATATTTACCAAAAATAAACAAAAATCTGTGTAGTACATCAGCCATCAGTGGCCCTGACTTCTAAAGAATAGCATCAGCCATAGACAAACTCATAATGGTTGACCTCTACTTTAAATTACAACAAACACAGCAAATCACAGTTATGGAAAGTAACTTAGCCAGCCCCAAAACCAAAATCCCAACATGGCTGCCTTGGTAAGAGCCAATTATAAGAAGTATATAAGCCTTGCTGTCATATTGAAGCTCAATAAATCAATGGGAAATAGTCTACAACCTGGGTTAGTGAATAAATTGCTTTTGTGTACGCATGCACAAATACAGTGTATATTGTTATCAATAACTTTTATTACTAATAATAGGAAAGTCCAGTCAGAGAGTGAACCCTACCGGTATTACCTCCTTTGAGCCAGAATAAAATGGAGTATATCAATCCAAGGAAAGTTCTGACTTTCAAGTCAAATGGAACGCAACATCGCTTCTAAACTAAGGTCATCTGCATTTATCACCAAACAGAGAAGTAATTATCACTGCTGAGTCTATCCTACACATCAGAGTATAAAGTCTTCCCTTCACGGTCCTCCCAGGTGACACACGCTCTCGGTCTGTGAGCAATCCTAGTCACATCCAGCTCAGGTTTACTGTAGTACCACTTATTGAGCAGCTGGTTCATTTGATCCTGCTTCGTTATCCCATGAAGCATCTCCTCCTCTTCTTCCTCCCATCCCTCTTTACTCTTGCAAATGAAGGGTGGATGCGGGAGATGGAGCACGGCGTCCTCCCTCATGTCCTCGAAGAACTGCACCACACATTTTCTGGCGAAGTCGCGAGCGTGCCGCACGCAGGTTTCATCAAAGAGCTTTTGCTCCACATCTAGGTAGTTGCTCCAGTAGCGCGTCTGCAGGAAGCTGGCGTGGTCGTCGAAGCAGGGCTTGATGAGGCGTCCCATTGCTCCCAGTATGATCAGGAACAGGAGGATGGACCATCCCACTGCCTACAAAGGGCGAGGAAAGCAAACAACACAGGAGCATCAGGCAGCGGCACATAATGTTCTCCTGTGACTGGAAAGTGTGCAAACAACCAACAAAGGCCTGATCATCAGAATAATAGCAGTTTTAAAGGGAATGAACCTGACTCTGAAGTCTCAGTTTAGCCTTTGAATATTTTCTTTGTTCTACTTTAAGACCTTCCCTCTTAATTAAAGGAAACTTTTCTTTATTTATTTATTGCCAAACTAATGAGTTTATCAATTAATAGAGTGATGTCACATTTTTAGGCTTGACTTAAATTCAAATTCTTGTGCAAAGCTGAGATGCTTTTACCTTAAAGTAAATCAGTCTTTGCTCAGTTCAGAAAGCCCCCAGGCAGCACTTTCATCAAATAGAAAGGATGAGATGTAACTGAAGTGTCTTTATAATTATTAAATGGTCTTCTGACATTAGCACCATGCTTACTAAAAATAACTTACGGCTGATTACATCAGACAGTGGCACATAACCATTTATAGGGATTTGATGCAAAGATTACTAGATCTGATGTGTAAAATTACTGTAACTGAGCTCTTAATGAGCACATCGCTGACTGAAAATCCTTGTGAAATATGTGTTTGTATAGTTGAATAACAAGCTAAAAAGAAATCTGTTGGTGGAGGTTCTTGGTCATCCAAGGTAATCCTAGTAGGTTCAAATGAAAGCGACCGGACTGCTTTTTTTTTCGTTTTGAAGAGGTCTCTCACTAGAACTTAAAAGCTGAGAACTCCACGCCTTTTAGTTTGAACTGACAAAGGTCCTCGGATGAGAAGTGAAATGTCTTCAAAACTAAAAACGTTGCTTTTGTTTGAAACTAAGGTAAAATAATATTAAATAAGGTTTTTTTTTAAATCTCAGATTATTTAAAACACATACTACAGTGTCATCATTTATATAACCAAACCTAAGTGTACTGTGCAAAAGTCAATGAAGCAAAGCTACATTTAAAAAAAAGGAGTGGTTCAAAATTTGTTCCCAACTATGTAAGAGATTGATAAGATCATATAGAAGACAATTACAACAAGTTCTTGTTGGTAAAAGGGGTTCTACAAGGTATTAAATCATGGGGTGGACTTAACTTAGACTTTATTCAGATCATGCAACAGGACAATAATCCCAAACAAATATAGGTTTGTATTATATTATATACTGTAGAACATCTGAAAGAGAGAAAAAAACAATGTGTGCTTCAGGTTACTGCTGCTAACAGTGTTTATGCAAGCTATCAAAAAGTGGGCGCACACTGCTTCTGTGTTTAGCCTTTGGTATTGTAAAAACAAGAAAACAAGATCTTGTGTAATATGTGATATTCTGTTGTTTTTTTTCTCAAGACTAAATTCTTATCCTTATATTGTGTCTTATTATGTCCTGATTTATAAAACCTTTGAAGTGAAAGTGAAAGCGGGTGTACTTACTTGATAGGACAGCTTACCTGGGAATAACAGCGAACATAGCGGGAAACTGCTTTATGGAAAGAGCTGTTCCTGAAAATAACGTCCTCCTTGCAGGGCACTTTGGCCATGATTTTAATCATATCCAGACCCGTGTTATTGGGCACACCTAGGGAAACATATTATATTAAACGTCACAGGGAGAAATAAATAAATAAATTCTGGGGCAGAGCATTTGTTTCCTGTGTTTTTGATACCTGAGAAGAGCGCAGAGTCTACACTCAGACTGAAAGCACAGATGAAGATTTTACCATCCAACAAAGTGACCAGGATCCACACCATTGGCGCCAGCAAGGACCTCTGGATCATGGCAGAAAACAGGTACCTGCAGGAAAACGTAGAGCTGAATTTCCGCCACATCATTGTTCCACAGACCAACTTTACAGCAAACATGATCAGTGTGACAGCAAGTAGATGCAGTATTTGAACTGTATGTACTTCTTGATCCAGCCAACATTTTTTTAATTGCCATGTTTGTTAGGGATACATAAAATTCTCAGCATGTCTTCTGTATCAATTATTATTTGCTTTTTTGCTTCATCCTGCCTCCAACAAAGTACTGAACAAAAGTTTCTTTTTGAAACTATTCTGTGATAAATACTCCATAACCCCATCTTTGGTGCGTGTTGTCAGATTAAGGCCACTGATCACAAGTTTTTGGTTCTGTATAATCATGATGGTACCAAGCTTTGATAGCTTTACCATGAGGATGAAAGCTCTGCTGCAACTCCAGTTGCTTCAAGATATTTTCTTTTGCACTGAACCAATGAAGCTGCTTTATTAACAATGACTGGTTCTGAAACTTTCAATTCACAGATGATTAAAATGTCTCTGGAAGAACTGTCTGACTTTGTGCTTCAGTGAGAGTAAATCTTCTTTACTCACTTAACCACCGCAGGGTTTTTGGATCTGTTCCCGACCGGTCTCATCCACTCGTCCATCATGACGCCCGTGTGCCGATTGACGAGGACGCCCAAGAAGAACAGTATTATTGGGGGTACGATCATCATCCCCAGAGAGTACAGTTTGTTGTACTGAGGGAGGCACGGGCAGTTGAAGTCGAAGCTGGTGTAGAGCTTGACACTAACCAGTGCCAGGAGGATGCAGATTCCGTTAGAAATGGACTCAGAGTTGGACTGGAAGTACTGCAGGACTAACTTCAGTCGCTCCATAATTCAGACAAAGTGTTCACCGTGTTCAGAGTGGAAGGTGAGAACAGCAAGGAGCTCTGGATGAAAACAAAAATAGTTCCTGTTTTAGTTTACAGAAATGCAAAATGTTTTAGTTTTCTCACACACACACACAGATATATATATAAAATTCTTATCATCTACCTGACAGCGTGAGCTAAATCCTAAAGATAACCATATCCTGCAAACTGCCTGAGCCTTTTTTGCAAAGATAATAGTCACAGAGCTTGTTCAGGAGTCATCAAAAGACAATCTGAGAAAGCATGAATATACCTGAGCAGGTGACTTAGCTGTATGGACACACCCTGTACTGCTGTTAAAGTGGTACTCACCATTTGTTTTGGTTTCCAGAGAAAAGAGGGCGCAGCGTTGCCTCCTCCTTTGGCGGTCTGGTTGTGCTCGGCCCTGAAATTAGATTTAAATGAAAAGGCCTAGCATTCCTTGAAGCAATGCATATTGCCGGCTGCCTTTCATGCCACCATTTTACATTAAGATTAAGCTCAGAAGGGATGAAGTTACAACTGTTTTGGTCAAACTATCTCATGTGTTATTGTGAGATGACTTTTTGATTTTCATTACGTTCACTAAAACTCAGAGGAATAAATGTTCAGGGAAGAAATGCATCTTTTCTCATAGCTTTTAGCAATTTTTTATGTTTTCATTTAATTGTTGCTTTTGGTACACACACTGTTCACATGACAGAGTGTTAAGCAGCATTTATAGATGGAACGGCAATCTGTGTTCACAGACAATGATCTGTGGAAATGTTCCTGAGCCCATGGAATCAGACCTGTTTTTAATACAGTGCTGTCCGAGGGCAAAACTCTTAATTCACTGGTCCTTCTGCATTCCTTCCCTCATATAGTCATGAGGTTTAACTGAAGAGCAAGATCCTGGATACAAGTGGCTGCTCCGTAGGGTGGCCAGGCTCAGCCTTAGAGATCGGGGGAGCTTGGGCGTACAGCTGCTGCTACTCCATTTCTTGCCTCCTTCTGGAGGTTTTCCAGCACATCCTCTACTTGCTGGAAGGATTATATCCTCTCTGGCTTGGGAACGCCTTAGGATCACACAGGAAGAGCTGGAGCAAATTGCTAGGGAGAGGGGAGGTCTGGGTTTCCCTCCTGGACCTGTTGCCTCCATGACCCAGGCAGAAGGTAGATGGATGCTTTCATTTTCCGTTCCAACACATCTCCCTTGGTCTCCCTGTATGTTTGGGAGACGTCGCAACATCTTCCTAAGAGGCACGTTTCTCATTGCTCACTTTGAAACAAAAACGCCTCGATTTACAGACAGCAAAAGATTTGGACAAATTGCTGTATAATACCAAAAACATCTTAGGCTGCAAAGTGTTCCAGCACCTTTTAGGAAAGACTGTGCCTTCCTGCTCTGACCATGGCACCCAAGGACGATGTTGAGACCAAGTTTAACACATTTCCCCTCATTGAATGAACACAAAATATCCCAAATTTCATTGATTTATGAACAAATCAAACAAATTCATAAAGTAATAAAAGCAACAAAAAAAAAGCATCATAAAACTCTGGAATTCAGCCGCAGTACACCTTTGAACCATTTATTCAGTGCAACTAAAGTAAACCATAACCAAATTATAGTTTTCCAAGACAATTAGGAAGAATAAGAAAAAACGTAAAGTTATCATTTTATTTGTAACAAGACAGCTTCGTTTCTGCTGCGTCAAAGTGCACTGGTTAAGAAGAATTTCAAAGACACCAAAATGGTGTTGATACAGCTCGTTCTGGTTCCGACACCGGCAGTGGCTGCTTTAAACGCCACCATCAGAGGAAAGCAGGTTTAGGGGTTTACTTTGAAGACAAATAATATGCAATATGAAGAGAACAATCACAATGAGAGAAACATATTCTATTGTCCTCTGATAGTTTTAATGCCACTGTCAGAAACAAAGTGGTTTCTTCATTAGTCATTAAACTGAAAGATTAAAATAAAATAAAATAAAATAAAAAAAATCCCAGTGTGTTCAGTCTTCCAATACACCACAGATTGTTTGGTAACAAAACAATCAAGAACAAATGTTTCTACACAGAAGGCTGGTAAGGTACATCTACAAACAGCAGTTTCAGGATGTTCTCTTCAAGTCTTTACGACAGCAGTTGGGAGTCGCCTGAACTCAGCTTCAGTCTTTTATTGTTCCAAAGTTCAAGTTTTCTCAGGTCAGTGAAATCTCTGAGGACTCCTTGGCATCAATCACCCTGAAGACTCCAACCTTCTCCTTCATGCTTCCCTTGTCTTTGTCTGAAAAGAAAAGGGGAAAAAATTAAAATCACAAGTTAAAGACGAGATTACACTACTACATGAAGGGATTTTACTGAATGATAAATTCAGGTATCAGGTTTAATGCTCCATTGTAGGTTTAAGAGGTCTAAGATTTCAGCTTTCTAAAACTTACAGTGGTGCATTAAGCCTGACACCCGGGGATTTTCCCTCAAAGCATCTCATTTGTGAGCCAGGCAAACAGACCCCAACGACTCCATTCTCACAAGACTAAGTGTAATCTGCATGTGAATCTAATTTACATAACATCTCGGATTAAAAACTTGGAACTCCACACTCTGTTTTTTTCTAAATTGACAAAGCTCCTCGGATGGGAAGTGAAACGTCTTCAAAGACGTTTTTTGGGGGGGGTTTCTGGCTTTTTTAAAATATTTTTGTTAAACTGCAATATGTACTATAATGACTGCTTATGTTTGTACCCATATTTCTATCCTGCATGTTAACTTGAAACAGATCTCTTTAGAGAATACGAACCCCGCCCCATCACATTACAATTTTACAATATAAATAAATAAGCAAAATGAAAAAAAAAGATAGACAAAGTTTGATTTTACATGAAATGCCCTGTTATCCTTGGTTGGCGTTACTAACACTGATTATCAGAAAGGGAGAGCCCGATTTGCCATAAAAGCTGACTGCATGTGGCTCCTCACCCAATAAGTCGCTGCGATCCAGCAAAATCTCCAGGTCCTTGTCACTGATCACCTTCCCTTTGGAGGCCTTTACCTCCCTGAGAGGGACAGATGAAGTCAAATGTTACTACGAATGTTGAGGCACTAAATGTCCGCAGCAGTGAGTGTTTAGCGAATACTTCCACTTGCAGCAGAGGATTATTTCTTACTTCTCGGTGCTTTTGGCTTTGAGCAGATTCTGGAGCTCCTCCACATCGATGCAGCTTTTGTTTTGTTTCAGCTCTGCCTTCCCGCCTTTGAATTTATCTGTAGAGGAAAGCAGCAAAATCAACATTAATATGCTTGTGATTCAGATTGTATTAAAAAAAACACACTAAACAAAACACAGAGTTGGACCCATTTAACTGTTGTTATCCTTAAAAGACTGCATCCCTTTCATTGCAGCAGGTGATAAATATTAATTTGGTTTGATGTTGGTGACAGGAGCAGCTCAGTGTTTAAGTCAGGCAGGTGATGGTGAGGGGAGCACCAGAATAAGAATAATCTTCATCTACCAGAAGGGATAAAGGATCGTTTAGCCACTCACTTTTGTGGATGACCATTTGCTCCAACCTCCTCTTGGCCGAGGCCCTCTCCAGGATCTTCTGGTCGATGGTGTTCGCTGTAACCAGGCGGTACACCACCACAGGCTTGGTTTGCCCGATGCGGTGACAGCGGTCCTGAGCCTGAAGGTCCGCTTGGGGGTTCTGAGACAAACAGAAAGGACATTACAAATACATAAGCCAAGGTGAGTGAAATGTAGTTTTTTCTCCCAAAAGAATTGTTAATTAATAGCTTTTTGTAAGTGTATTTTCATGCTTTGGTAAGGAACTGTCACTGTGTACAGGGCCAGTTCAGTGACATCACAGCAACTCTTCTGCTATTGTGGACAGGACTTTGAAGTCTGGAGAACTTTCTAAAAAATCTCAACATTTGCAATGAAATGCGAGGCGTTGATATATTAAGAAATGTTTGTTTTTCAGTGGAAAACCCAGACAATTTGCCAACAACGTTGTTTAAAAGAGATTCTGTCAAAACACTCTGGAGTCTCTAAGCAGGCTGACATTCCCTACCTGGACCTCAGCTACTATTTAGGGGAGAAACCCAAAAGTTCCAAGTTATCCAACCAGCTGACAAAAGGATAATGAAACTCCATTGCTGATGGATGAGTTGTTTGACATCGTGAGTTGTTTCTTGTACTTGGCCAGGAGCGTTTTGTGTTTAAAGCTGACCGAAAACTGGCGAGTTGGTTTAATGTTGTTTCAGGGTTGAAATGTGCAGCCAAATGAGCAGTGTGTAAATCACTCTACTTCCTTTGTTTTATTTTTTTAAATAAAAAAAAATAAAAACTTCTAACAAGAGCAATTGACAGAAAGGAGGTGAGGTAGTGTTCTCAATTCAACAAACTCTCCAACATGAAAACACATCAGCACAGGCGAGACATGAAATTAAATCTTTGTAGCTGTACTGTATGTGTGGAGTCAGATATTCCTCAAGAAATCTTTCCTTGTCACGGGGAGGGAAAGAGTCCTGTGTGTGTGTGTGTGTGTGTGTGTGTGTGTGTGTGTGTTGTCAATCTTGGCCTAGGACTACCAATAGCCTGTAATTAGTTTCAATTTTGTACATGTGTTGAGATGTTTAGCTGAATGAGTAGTGTATTTTTCAGTCCACTACCGTATCATGTAGCATCAACTTCCTTTGTTTTAAACTTAAAATTTCACAGTTAATTGGAATGATTGAAAACTCACCTCTATCGTTTTTGTTATCAATTATGCAAACCATCCGACATACAAACCAAAGGTCTGGTTTGTCTCCATGATAATTTGTACACCACAACAGCTGTTTTGCAGACTTTAGTGGGATGTTTCTTGCTTTCAACGAGGCAATGAACTAACAACAAAATCGTTTTTTCCATCTGAGGCCTCAGGTGAACACAGATCATGTGATTCTCTAACGTAAGCTGAACGAGCCCTGTAGGTAACTTGTTTAACATGTGATGTTTTCTCTGCACCCACCCAGTCACTGTCAAAGATGATGACCGTGTCGGCAGCTGTCAGGTTAATTCCCAGTCCTCCGGCTCGAGTGCTCAGCAAGAAGATAAACACGTCCGGATCTGTGGAGAACCGTTTCATCTAAAAGAACAACCAGATAAAACCACGAGACCGTCAAACTCTTGAACAGAACGTGAAACAGTAAAATGTCTGTTCTCAGTGGACATAAAGAACCACGTTCAGTGAGAAACGAGTCGTTTACATTTTCACAGTTTCGAACTCACATTTTCGTCCCTGTCGGTGTAGGACATGCTGCCGTCCAACCGGCTGTACTGGAAGTCTCTCAGATAGCAATAATCCATCAGGATGTCCAAGATGGACGTCATCTGACTGAAGATCAGAACCTATCCACAACGATCGTATACACAGGTATGAATCATTTCTGTACACGAAGGTTTGTGATTTTACAACCAAAGTTGGATCGTTATGGTTTGTTTTAGATTTGACACACAATATTCATACTGGTATGAATATTTGTTGTTTCAGAACGGTTGTTGTCACAAGTCAATATATTGTACACAAACACCATATTTTACAGCACAAGCTTAATAAATTATTTTTACTTATTAGGACTGTATGAAAAAAAAAATCAAGTATGGCTTTGAAAGTTGCAGCTGCAAAGAATCATGGGAAAGAAACTTTTATAAAAGGCTGCTGAAGAGTTTCCTGTGCAGGACAGGTTCTCTTTTTAGCATTTTAGAGAATCTGATCAGATCTTACCGTGGCTGTTATTTAGACACACCAGGATCATATGACCTCATTCTTAAATAACCTTATTAAGTAAATAATATCTGGGGTCTTAATGACTTAATCAAATCAGTAATTCCAACTGAGTTTTTTTTCATACAAGATTCTTTGATACACGTTAAAGCCTCCCTTTACTTGGTGCTGATGCTCTGCTGGCTTTATTTAGTGCAACTAAGCCACGTTTAAATTATTAGCAACAAATGCGCTAGATTAAACTTTTTGCCATCCAACAACACGGTTGGTTTATAAACTTCCCTGACTGGTGTCATTGAGTACTCGGAAAACACTAATGTGTACAGGGGTGACCTAAAGAGCAGAATGTGTGTGACAAAAAAATAAATTAAAAAATCTAAAAAAGTCTAAACCCCGACAGCTGCTGATGTCAGCTTCTGTTAGAGGAAGGTCTGGCTGTCTGGAAGCCTGCCAGATTCATTCACTTTTTCAGTAAATCTAGTCCCATAAAAAAAGAAAACATCTTTTCCTTGCTGGTGCTGCATGATGTCAAGTTAGAAATGCGACATTTTGGTCCACCTTATGTCCTCTTTTCCTCAGAGCAGGCAGCAGCCTGTCCAGGATAAGAAACTTCCCAGAGCTCTGCACCAGCTGCTCGTCAATCTGCAACAAGAACCAAACGCAAACAAACATGTTCCATTATTATTAAAAGCAACCACATTCATCTACTTATAACTGACATGTCACTGTGTTTAACTAGGAACCAACTCTTTTCTCCAAAGCACATGAACTGGGAGTAGCAACAGCGAGTTACCTTGAACTCCTGTGTGGCGGGGTCCAGGGGGTACTCCACCAGGTAGGGGTGATTACAGCACCTCTTTAGAAGCATGAGCATGTTCTGCAGCTTCAGGTTGATCTGGGCGTCCAGTGGACTCTGAACATCCAGAACTGGGGTGGGGCTGAAACAAAAAGCGAGAGAGAAAAGAGGGGATGAAACTACGCAGCTTTCTTCAAAGCCACTCAGTCAAAACACAGACGTGTTTCTGCATAAGAACTGAGCATGGGCTCACTGATGCAGCTGACCTCAGCTCGGACTCCTTGCGGACCCTCTCCAGGTATTTCTCCAGGGCAAGCGGTGTGTCCGCGTGCTCTTCACTGTAATTCACAACTTTTCTGCTGCGACGTTTCGGTCTGCCGCTTGGTGTCAACATCACGGCAGCTTCTTTCTAAAAGAGAGTATTTACACACGAGTCTTTCACGATCGGGACTAAACAGACGTGAGAAAACATTCAACGCTGATCACTGAGAAATACTGGCTCAGCTTGCAGGCCTGTTAAGGTTCTGTGGTCAGAATGATATAAATGTTCAACATCAACACAAGAACAGGAATGTACACACTAACTTTAAGAAACCAAATGGCAAAAAATGTAGACACTGATAATAAAGTATGTCTTGAAAATGTTTTTGTTTATAATAACAGGCTGACTGGGTGTTAATTGATCAAGTCACATTAACGTACGTGCAATATTCTGCTATAATATAGGCTCGTAGTGAGAATGTGAGTAAAATGTAAAAAAAACAAAAACAACAAAGGTTGTGACCTCGTCAGTCTGTAGTGTTTTTACCTTCTCTTGGCCCAGCATCTTGGCGATGGTCTTGTTGACGACAGCGGTGTAAAAGGTTTCCTGTTTGGGGGTCAGTGGAGCGTAAACAACAATCTCCTTCTTAGGAGGGACCTCCAGCGTCACGTCTGACTTTAGCCTCCTCAGCAGGAATGGAGTCAGAATCTGAGATAGCAGGAAATTGATGTTTTGGAACATTGGAAATAGATCGAAGTCTATATATGAGTACATTAAATATTACAGAGAACTGGGAGCAGTGCAGGAAAAACAAATAGATCTTACATAAAACAAAATATCTACATAAACTCAAGACATTTCAGGTTTTGTCTTCATGTTGCACCAGGTCAGCATGCTCAAGGCTGTGTATGTATGGATGTATATATATTTTTGTTTTTTTATTGCCAGACCTTTTGGAATACATAGATGGGCTTAAAGAGAGTTCAAAGACTGACCTGGTGCAACATGCTCAGGATGTTCTGCTCACGTTCAGCTACCACCACGTTCTCAGCCTCACAGAGAGAGTCGATATCAAACCATGACTCAAAGCTGTACAAAAAAAAAAAAAAAGACACAAACAAGAGATTAAAGCTGAGCAGTTAGCAACATAATGAAGAACACCACGGGAATTGCAGTCATAAATGACCGTCTTCAGTCAAATAATGGAAAGATAAAGCACATAAAGCCCAGACTGACAGTTTATCTTGAAGCGGTCTGTGATCAGCACTCTTATCAGTAATGACACAAATCACCTCTTGAGGTCATCGAAGACCTCTGGCAGGAGGAAGTTTAGGAGGGACCAGAGCTCCGCCAGGTTGTTCTGCAGTGGCGTGCCCGTCAGCAGCAGCTTGTTGTCTGTGGGCATAATCTTCAGCTCCCGCACCAGCCGACAGTTGAGGTTTTTGATCCTGTGGCCTTCATCCACTATCAGATACTTCCACTGGAAACGCTGCAGGAGGAAACAGTCAACACGCATCCCACAGCAATTACATATCAACCGACACTCGTTGACACTTATGAAGCTTTACTGTCAGCTGATTTTATTTGTTACAAGCGAGCTAGAAAACAACAACAACATTTTGGTGTATTCCAGAGGATCTTACCTGCAGATACTTCCTGTCAATCATGGAGATCTCAAAGGAGGTGACAACTACAGGAAACATGTTGAGGGTCCCCTGAAGCCTCCGGATCTGCTTCAGCAGTTTGGCCCTCTCTGGCTGAGTGCCGTGGTACAGCAGCACAGACACCTGGAACAAACACGTGACCCTGTTTAGACCGCAGAGCTACGGCACATGTTGCCAGATTCAGTGCTGGTTCTGAGAACGCCTCCTATTACCTCTGGTGTAAAACGCTTGAATTCGCTGATCCAGTTGGGCAGGGTGGAGAGAGGGGCCACCACCAGGAAAGGGCCCATCACTTTCTTCTCTATCATCATGGCGATGTGAGCGATGCACTGGATGGTCTTGCCCAGCCCCATTTCATCAGCAAGGATCCCGTTGATGCCGTTCTCCCACAACATCTGCCACCACAGGAAACAACACAGGCTGCAGGGTAACAACCAACACAACCAGGAACATCGAGGCCACCATGAGGCAATCAGTGGGTTCTGCTGTTGGAGGGCCATAAAGTCTGTTCAGACTGCATCAGGAGCTAAGACCCAATGATTTCCGCCATGTGAAAAAAGCAACAAACATTCCTGAATTATGGCTATAAACACATTAAGACTTTTACAATAATGGCAAAGATGAGACGCCATATAAAAGCTCGGGTCCTGGCAGCCTCACCCTCAGCCACTCGATGCCCTCGATCTGGTACCACCTCATGACTCCTCCAGAGAACAGCTGTGGTTGCTGGACAGGGACCGGCTGGCCGTTCACCTTCCTGTCAGGGTGCAGGAGATGCTTGGCGTTTTCTCGAACGGTCTCCGACAGGCGGTTCTTGATGTCTTGGTTGGAATCGCTCAGCTGTTCGATATCTTCGGCCTCTAGTTTCTTCTGGGCAGGTGCGTCATTCTTAGAAAAAAAAAAAAAGAAGAAGATGATGTAATTCATTTGGAGCTCCACTCAGACAAGACTTACTTCTCTGAAGAAAATTATATTCACATCACCTGCTTTAAACAGTGATTTTTATTCAGCTTGGAGTGTATGTGACTTGGCATCTAAAACAACTCTTTGACACACTTTTCAGAAATGTTTCAAAAATGGTTTTATTTATTTATTTTTTTGCAGTACTCATGTTTCAGGGGTTGAGTCCACACGCTCTGATGGCGTGTCTCTTTTTATAATAAGACCTTAGGGTACTGTAGAAAAAAATAAAACACACTTGAAGCATGTTATTTTTCTTATAGAAGAGCCAACGGTATCGGTTTATGCTTGTAATCTACCTGAATATGTTAAGAATCAGCAGAATACAAACACATACTTGAAGCCCTGTCTGAATGGGACTATAGGGTCCGTTCAGTGAGCTCCCTAAGATTGGTTTTCCACCGTGATGGATGCCAATTTGCCCTGTATTGCCTACATCTAAGTGCATTTACCATAGTGTTAGTACTCATACTTGGTCATATTCTCAGGGAAAGGCTAGGGCAAGACCATCACGCCAAGCTAGGTATCAAGTTCTGAGGTTGGAACCCAGACTGAGTCACCAGGACAGTGTCTTACACCAAACCCCCAAGAAAATCTCATCATTGAACCTGGTTGAGCTGTCAGAGCAGCTCTTTAAGATGGAGGTGTGTTCAGTGGCTAGCCAAGCCCAGGCCAGATATGAGACAGATTCAGGCAGTGTGGGGACCCACATCAAAAAGGCAACCTGTAGTCAGACAGGAGACAGGGGCTACGTTCACACTGCAGCCTGAAGTGACCCAAATCAGTTTTTTTTTTTGCCCTTATGCAACCTGTATCTGATCTTTTCATGACGGTCTGAACAACACAGATCGGATTTTTACAAATGCGACCCAGGCCACTTGGATACGTGGTGCTAAATCCGATACGTATCTGATCTTTTCAAATGTGACCTGTGTCTGTACGGCCAGGTCGCATTCATCCGACCTGTACGTCATTGATACTCAACAAACGTCACTATTCTGCGTCTGGGAAGAAAAACAACAACAAACAGCTTCGACTCTGAACCCACACGTTTCTCTGTATGGATGTTGCTGCCGCTGCCCCACAAAACGCCATGGCCAAAAACCTGACTCTCTTTCTTTTCGATCTTTTTAAGACGATTAAGTTCTTAATGTGCTGACTCCGGTTGGACAACTACTGTAAGATCGCAAGATACGCTCCACCATTACCATCCATGTTTACTTCCGCAAACAATGAGCACGCTCACTCCCAAGGAAAGCGATAGATGAGAGAATGGATGACCGGCTAAACTCACTCTATCCTAGGTGAACATAGGTGGTATCCTTGTCACCTTTTTCACCGAAGTTTTATGGGTCCTGCCTACACCTGGTCGGTCGGTATGTGTTGTTGGCTTCACCACGTCTTCGCTCAGGTGAAACAAACCTCTGGAAGTTTCAGGCGCGGTTGTCGGTGAGAGACCTAGCTCCAACCAGGATGGGCTTCGGTAATTTTAGATCACTACCAAAAAAAAACCTCTTATTTGGAAGGACTGATCGTGTTCCAGCCTTTTTGTTTGTGACGGAAACCTGGCAGAAGACTACTGGATGTGGTGAAAGAGTAAAGGGTTAGGGGTTAGGTTTAGGCTGTTTTTAGGATAAAGTGCAGTCTGTTGTTGAGCATAAGACAGCTACTTCACACATATTAGTGAGAAATTACTTGCTCTCAACAGGAACCACTCAAGGCAATAAACTAACAACAAAAGGACATTTTGCCAGCCAAGGTCTCAAGTAAACATAAGTCATGTGATTCTGACATAAACTGACGAGCTCCAGTAACCCTGCCAACATGTCCACTCATAGGTCTGAATCAGTACAATACAAGAAGAGAACTGACATAAAAGCCAAAACAAAATAATCATTACCGCTTCCTCCTTTTTTGATTTCTTAGCCTGCGACATGATTTCCTGGGAGAGAGAGGAAAAAAAGAAAAAGTCAAGCAAGGCCCAAAGTAAGCAGATCAGAAAATGTTAAAGCAACAAAACATAAAAAAAAAAGAACTAAAACTTACTTCTTTCGACATGACATCTGCTATTTTGTAGTCTTCGCCTCTCTTCCTCTTCTTTTTATCTAGTCAGACAACAAAGAATCAAACTAAATTTGCAGCTAATTGTATCTGAAGACTTAATCATAATCCCAACTTGCCAACATTAGTGCAAACTGAATCATTAGCCGTTAGTTTTTATGATATATATTAGCAGAAGATTGCTCACCTTTCTCAGCATCAGCACTGCTGGTGTTTTGCATCTATAAAGAAAAACACATTATTTAATGAGTGTGTTTAGACTAAACTACAGTATATTTTAGGTCACATGTCTATCACCTTCTTGGATTTCTTTTCAATTTTGTCCTTCTTGAGTTTCTCCTGATTTTAAAACAAAACAAAACAAAAAGATTAGATATTAGTTGCTACTGGTGTTGGTGACAATGGAGCTGCACACAAAAGATTACCTCATTCTGCTGCTGCTCCATCTTTGTCAGCAGGAATTTAGAGTAGATGTTGCTCTTCTGAAGCAAATGCTGCAGTCGTTTGTATCGCAGGTCATGGGAGTCCCTCTCCCACGACTCCCGGGCCTTGTGGCAAAAAGAATTACATTTAACAAAAGTTACCAGCCGCTTAAAATCCCACTGAGCTAGCTGTACATGAGCTTGCTGATGAATGAAACCCTCATTTGATCAAATGTGGATTAGGACTGAAAACAACAAAGTTGGTAATAATTTTATTTTCTAAAACAACCAGGTATAAAACTACAGTCGTCTACGGGTTTCAGAGTTTGTGTTCATGTTCTCACACATCTATCAAATCAGTCTGGGAAAAAAAACAAAAACAAGACCGTGTTGGAACCGTACACTTGTTCACTATATAGTGGACAATATAACAAGTCAGACATTTTGAGGTGGTGTTTGAAATTTTAATTCACAATATGCCCTAAAAACTCACCCTGTGGTCAATTAAAAGTAGTGTACAGAAGTTACACACTACATTGACCAAAATGCATTGCGGACTGAGGCGACAGACCAGGCCGAGGACTGGGCTGCTACTGTTAGAGACGAGTGAAAGACTCAAAACAGTGAGAAAGAGAGTCGCATTTTCATTTACAGTCTCATTGAATTCTGGCTGTTTGCATCCAAAGAGCCATACGATCGTCTACCGAAAGGCCACTTTTTTAAAAACCGAAGCCTATTTTCGTGTGGTGCACAGCTTGCAGAACTGTACTCTAGGCCACAAACATTATTTTGTCTGCATGATGGTTTGAAACACTGGCAAGGGTTCTCAGTTTCCTTGCACGAGTCAGAAGGCCTTGCTCTTGTGTCACAGGAGTTTTGCAAATATAAACATTTGAGCAACAGATTTTCTTTCTAAGTAGCTACAGAGTTGTCAGGGGTGTCTGGAACCCATCTCAGTTTAGTTTCCATGAGTCAGAAAGCAACCTTATGAGGGGTTGGTGACCTATGAAACTAAGTTTTGACTAATTAAAGACAACAATAAGAACCGCCATTACGGGCATCACGTGACTCGTCCATTCTTGGCTGCAGCAGCAGCAGAATGGATACCTGCAGCCGCCTTCAGCAGGTCAGTCTAGTCCTCATCCAGCAGCTTCTCCACCTTTTTTTTCCCCGAGGTCCATATTTCTTGACACCTGATGATAAACTGATTGCTGGACTGGGGAGAGGCCCTGTATTTATGGGCTCAAGATTTCCCAGTGGCTATCGCATTAGGCTTGTTACATGCGCCGCAAGAGCGGGAAAATGTGTTCATTTTGGCCAGGAACATTTCATACTCCAAGAGGAACTGCAGTGCAGACCTTCTGGGGAGTCCTCATAGGATCCTCCCATTGCAGCATACAGGAACATGACAAAAACAACAACAGTACAGCTACAGCACGGAGACGACGACAGAGATTGCCATTTTTTTTAGTTACCGACCGAGGACGAGAACAAGGAGTTGTCACTGTTCGAAGGAGATGGGAAAACAGAGCGACCGTAGGTGGCATGTTTTTGACCGCTCAATACGACCAGAGCTGAGCAGGAGGAGTTTGGTGTCCTGGTTCGACAGATGCAGGAGACGGAAGAGGAGGGGCACTTTTTCTTACTTCATTATATCGGTCATTTGTTTTGATAGCCTGACAAGCGTTTTTAAAGTTCTGCGGGGATGATGTGTTGAGAAAAAGTTGCGAGAACTCCCAAACTACAAGAGACAAATTTCTCGCTTCTCGTGACTTCTTCTGTTGCACGACTAACGAGCAGGAGCCGCAAGTGTCAAACGTTTTGTCACACGTACGTTGTGTAGCGGTGCCAAAGTTACACGCACTCCCCAGAGAGTTCTGGCCCAAATTTTGCCAGGATTTTGTGAGACATACGCAAACCTGTCAGTTGGGTGTGATCCGAGTGAAAATATTTTCTCACAATTTTTGTCTCCAACTAGAGGTGCAGCCCAGTGAGATACATGCAGATGTGTTTTAACATAAGTTTATTATTAAAAAAAAAAGAAGAATGATTTAATGCATGTGAGTGCTTAATAATGCTACACAAAGCCTATGTATAATTAAAACATGAAATAAACCAAAACTATACTCGACACCTTGGCTATTAAAACAGGACATTAAAAAGGCAACAGACCTTTTCCATCATCTCCTTCTCCTTCCTTTCTCCTTCTTCCATTAGCTGCTTTTCCTCCTCCTCCATTTCCTTAGTGATGACCACTTCAGGAAGGTCTTCTGACTCCGCGCTTCCGTCTTGAGAGAAACAACGGGAATGTTAAAGCCTGCAGCTGGAAACTGTTGCTGAATTCGCCCTCCTTCAGCTAACCAGTTACAGTACCATCACTGCTTCCTGAAAGGTCGAATGACAGATCTTTTTTATTTTTATATATATTTTTGGTGGACTCACCAGGTGTGCCTTCTGTCTCCATTGTTGTGCCCAGGGGCTCCTCGGATTCATCAGGTTTGGGACACTGAGGAGATGAACTTCGAGTTTCCTCCTTCAAGCTGCCAGCACCAGAAAGAACATATCAGATCCCCACCCCCATTGGGTGTTATACAGCAAGGCAGGAAACACTTCATTCATGTGTCTGAATATTTAATAACACCTTACAGGATGTGTAGAGGATTCACTTTGCAGAACAAAAAGGCGAGTTGCAGCCAAAAAGTTCATTAAAATCAGTGTGTTCCCAGCAGACATGCACTTTCTGACAAATGTGCGCGTTCAGCATTCATCAATTCATAACAATAATAAAGATAAACAACTTACATAGTACAAACAGTATAATTAATATGCTGTATCATGCACTAAAATCAAAAGAAATGCCTAAATGAACTTTATGGAGATAAATTTGAAACATTTCGTCATAGTTTACCAAAACTTACCAGCTCATTGCGAGGCTGATTCCAACTTTCCAAGAACTTTAACAAATCTTAGACGTTTTTTTTTTTTTTGTTCAGCAAAAAGTGGTTACACAAGCAGGCTGTTCTAAGCAGTCATTAAGCTAACTTTATCAAACAGCTAGCTGGGCAGAGCGACTGTCAGTTATAACGTTAGTTAGAACACCGCAGCTTGTTTCGGAAATACTATCTGAAAGTAAAAAAAAAAAAAACCTCGCAAAAAAGTTAAATGAAACCGACTTCAGGTTCCACGTTGGGTAATCTGAAAAGAATAAGGTTCGCGAGCCACAATGTAGCTAGAAAACGAGGTATATACGTCCGGTTGTAACTTTCAAAATAAAACAGAGTAAGCCCATAACAGCAAAGAACAAGCTTGGAAACGTTGTGCCAACTTTTATTTTGACGAGAAAAAATACATCCTGTCTAACGGTCTTTACGTACATGTGTCTTACTTGACGCAGGTACAAACTCTAAAGTAGGCGGGTCTAAAACATTTCGCGCCATTACGGACGAAACCATTACTCCTGAAATAGGGGGGATGGATTCTTTTTAAGGTTGTAGATGTTGTAGTATTTTAGAACTTAACGCTTACAGGGAATCAGATTTAAAGCTTAAACGGATAAAAGCATAATAGACAAAACATATGTGGGAAAAACAGAAAATGTAATGTTAATGCAATGCCGCGGAATAGCGTAGACACCCGTCAGAACGGGAAAATATATCACTCCCATCTAATACTTCCCCTGAATGCTGGACGTTATGAAAGTCTTATTTAAATGCATAAACAGCACTGATTCGTTCATTAGACTCAACATTAAAGTTATAAAATATTATTATTTTAATAATAAGTTTTTAGAGTATGTTGACGTAACTGCCACTATTGAAGATATTTTAGAGATGAGTCTACAACTGAATGCCAGTGAAACAAAATGCAATGTTTATTAGCTTTAATCATAAGGTTGAAGCAAACTACAAATAATATACATATTTATTTCCTTGTGCTATAACCAATAATTGCACATCTCATAATACTGACTGCTTCTTTTACTGATTTGATTTACTCATTCAGTTGACTTTTGTGCTTTCTTTTGATATTTTGCCCTCTTACTCTGTCTTAAAGCACAAACTGGAATCTCATTAAAATCCTCCAATTTAAAAACAATAGAGTCATGTTATCTTAAAGTTATTTTTCTAAACACTCTAAAAACAATAGGTTTACACCCTGCTGTGCCTTCCAGAGTGTCAACAGTCAAAAAAAAAAAAAGTTTACCACACCCATAAAACTTCACTGATCTGCAACCCTTTCAGCTGACAGCAGAGGTCAGTAAAGAGTACAACTAAAATCTTCACTTTTTGTAAACCAAGACTGCTTTTTCTTGCATATTTCTGTTTCATAATTTTTTTTCACTTGACATGTATCTTTCCTCTTCATGTTTATTGTATTAGCCAAAAAACACAGATTTACTGGAGGATTAAACTGATCTGGGCTATTTGCCTTGTGGGCATCTGAACACTAGTGCCTTAGGTTTTATTCATAAAGTGGGAGGTTTCTGACCCTCATACAGCCCCGTTCTTGTTCCTCTTCTCCCAGTAATGTTGTATCTGGTTGGTTAACAGCAGGGCACTGGGAGAGTGGGGTAAAGTGAACTTAAAAAAACGCAAAACCGGCCATAGCTCAGTCAATGTTATAGATATCGAGCAAAAAATGGGTGTGTGTAGAAGATGAGATGGAGCCAAAACATTTATTTTAAGTACCAACAGATTGTGCGAGATCTTTGTTTATAATTTTGCCATTACTTATATGGAGTCTACTATGTCTGGACGTACGTCTCCAACTGATTAACATTCAGAGTCAACGTAATTCAAAATGGCCATCACAGCTAACCGACATCAGCCAACACAAAAAGTGACAGGAACTCGGGTCGGTTTTCTAGACACTGAGCTAAAGTTTCATGTGTCCTTCACAACACATACGGAACCTCTAATGTCGCACATTATTTTCAAGATTTGAGCAAAAGAGCTCCAACTTCATTTTCAGGATAAGATGATCTTAACCTACACAACCCTTCAAGGAACGCTAGGCTTTTTGTTTTAAACCGAACTCACCAGTGTTTAATATGAAAATGAGAGAACAAAAGGTCTTCTAATCTGAGAGCGTATGTGCCGTGTGTGTGTGTAGAGATGAAATCAAACTGTCCTTCAACGCGTTACCAAGAATCCCGCCGTACAGTATGATAGTACAATATTTATTTTCAATTTAAGTGTTACATGTTGAGCAACAAACTTACAGTTGTCTTCAGCCACAAGTTTAATGCAAAGATTCAAGACCAACTCATTAATGTGTCAAACAAGAGAACTGGCAAACTCCATTTTACATATATATACATAATGTTTATGTACATATACTGTTGCACTTGACTTTTAGAACAGCTGAGACAATGTTGTGCAGAGGTTGGCAAGAAAAGATTTAAAACACCTTCAAATGGAGACAGACAGACAGACACATGCTGAAAAAGACAGCAAACGGT
This sequence comes from Kryptolebias brasiliensis, assembly GCA_028566095.1. Lineage (NCBI taxonomy): Eukaryota > Metazoa > Chordata > Actinopteri > Cyprinodontiformes > Rivulidae > Kryptolebias > Kryptolebias brasiliensis. The sequence goes on along the minus strand of JAOXNZ010000105.1, from coordinate 9,517,389 downwards.
CACAGAAGAAAGAACAGAAACCTTAAAGAAACCGATCGGCTTACCAACCCTGCTGTAGGAATGCAGAAAAACACACACACACACACTCTCTCTCTCTCACACTCGCACACAGAAACACAATGTTGTCATGAACCTGCATTCAGAGGGCCAAATTAAAGAGTCTCTGAGAGGTTTGGGCTGGACGGGAGGTGTGGGGGGGGGGGAGTCAGATGATCACCTATCAGTAGAATTTGTCATCGATACCAGGACAGTAAGATGAGAAAGATGCTTTTGTTGTTGTTTTTTTTGGTAGTGCGGCTACATTATGTACAGTACAAATACAGGCGACTTCATCTTGTTCTCACATAAATACAAATCGAGTCTTCCCTGTCCTGTTTTGCTTGTGGTGGGGGCTTTATTGGGACACAGTGGCTTTTAGATGGGGGGGTGGTGGTGGTGGCCCAGATGACAGGCCTGCAGAGTAAAGGGGCCAGGTGTGGAAAAGGGCGAAGTGGTTTTTCTCTCAGCAGCATCCTCCTGATGAAGTCTTGACAGTAGTGCCTGGAGTCAGCTTCACGTTGGGCTTCTCGCCTCCTCCGGCGGTGGCCCCGGGGCCCATCCTCTTCTTGATTTCAGCAGCCATGGTCATGAAGGCCTGCTCTACGTTGGTGGCATTTTTGGCGCTGGTTTCCAAAAAGGGAATTCCCAGAGAGTCAGCAAACTCCTGGAGAACAGAAAAACAAGAGCTTGGTTTTTAATTTTGACTTTTTGTGTGTGTGTGTGTGTGTATTAGAGCAAAACAAAACTGGAACAAAAGACAAAACAGATGTGAGGAAAACAACTAAAAATAAAAGAAATACCCAACAAAAATATGCAACTGTTCTCAGAAGCTAAAAGACGACACATTCTGTGGCACAAAATGGATGGAAGCACAGAAAGAAAGAAGAAAAAAAAAAAAGACATTCAGTCAGACTACTAATAGAAAGCAGCTTTATTGTTGTTACTCAAAGAGAAGTTGTCTTTATACATTTTGCAATCCATACCAGCAAAAATAAATTTTTAATCAAGCCAAAAGAAAAAAAAAGGCGAGGTCTTTAGTGTTCAGCTATAAACTATGTGCTCCATCAACAGGCTGAGTCGCTGTGAAGTGGCAGGTCAAAGTTCGTCCAACACTGAGCTCAGGAAGACGAAGGACAGCGTTTTGACCAAGGAACTAAGTGCACTGAAGTACTGTAGTAAATGTGCTGCTAAAACTATCTGCCTCCAACGTCCCTGAGAAATGTGCCTTCAGACTTTCACTGAGGCTGACTTCATTATAAAAGACAGATGTTGAGAGTAAACCTCTTAATGGTCAGACATGTCGTCTTTGACTAGAAATTGCTTTTAATTTTCACACTTTTCTGTTCAAATAACATTTCATCATGACAGTGGATCACCTCCTTACACACTGAAACTAAAACAAAGCCAATATTGGGGAAATGAAATAGAATAACTGTGTGTGTGTGGGAGTATTATGCACCCAGGTGTCTTACCTTTGCTGTTGTGTAATCCACCACCTTCTTTGTTGTCAAGTCGCACTTGTTTCCAACCAATAGCTTGTTGACGTTTTCACTGGCGTAGCGATCAATCTCCTGTAGCCACTGTTTGACATTGTTGAAGGACTCCTGAGATGAAAAACAGATGAACTTCAGCGCTGAGCTGACTCAACAACAACTGCACCTCAGCATTCCTCAGAGACGGTTCGAGAGCTCTGCTGTAATGTGGGCAAAACTTTAAGGCAAAAATGTTCTTGGCATTTTAGAAGCAGAAAAAAAACAACCTAGTTTTAGATTAAGAAAAACAGATCAAACAGAGCTATTCGTGTTCAATAACTATTTAGAACAGAGGGTCAGTAGAGCTTGGCTAAAAGGACTCAAATGGGACAAAAGAAAAATCTTTCAGAGGAATTTAAGGATGAACCAAATCAATGAATCATGAGCAACAACACAAAGCAAAATAATTCAAAGTCAAACTGCAGAAGGCAACAAACAATTCCTTCCTAAATACAGTCTGTTTTCCAACTTGAAAATAAATATTTACCAAATACCAACCAGTTTCAATCAACACATAATTGCCTTTTTAACTGTATAAGAAAATTATTTTTGTCTTGCCTTTCTGAAACAATAACTGACTGATTAAAAATATCTGCTCATCACCGTCAGTCCTCCATATTAAGGTAATAACTTCTACATTAACTAAACAAACTGAAACATCCTCTTCAGGCACAATCTGACTTGTATGTCCATTCACTGGGACGAGTTGGACTGACCTGGTCTGTGACGTCGTACACTACAATGATACCATGAGCACCTCTGTAGTAGCTGGATGTGATTGTACGAAACCTCTCCTGTCCCGCTGTGTCCCACTGTCAAGGAAAAAGAAAAAGAAAGAAATAGTTGATAACCGGCTTTGCAATACAACGGGGGGAAATTATAGGTATATACTGTTAATATTTAAAAATATAACACATTTAGAGCTGTCATGTTTACTGCTTCAAGAGCTCCAAATGTCTGCAGAAAGTTTTAACTTCATTCAAAAGAATAAATAAATAAATCTTGTTTTATCTGTGTCTTGTTGTTTACATTTAATGCTGATGTTTTGTTTTTCCCCTCATTCTCATTCAATTTCAAGTACAGTCTCAAACCAAAACTGTATTAAGCAAATGTTGAAACGTTTCGGCCTCATTTTTAGCAGAGGTTTACACTGATATCTGTTAAAGTGTCGCAAGACTTCTCAGCAAAACAGGCTTTCAGCACCATCTACAGTCTCATTAAGGCATATTCAAAAATCTCAATTGTTTGCGAGTAAGACACGAAAGGCCTGAATCCTGACTGCATGTAGGGCGGGGCGCTGTGGGAAACCAGTGCGAAGCTAGCATGCTACAAGGAGAAGCTAGCTCAAGCTAGGTGGAGGAGCTACTTTGCAGTGTTTGGCTTTTGTTGTGAAGATGGGAGACTCAACCTGATTCTCATCTTGACCCCACAAAAAACTGATCCTGTAAAATAAACTACAGGTAAAGTGGATTCGGTTTATTTAGAGCCATCGTGGAGAACAGCTGAGTTTACCAATAAAATGACAAAAACGAATGCTTTACACTGACTACGTGCTGGCATGTCTGACAACCAACAGGACGATTTTCAAATGCTCTCATTTCATACTGTCATGACCAAACACTGATATTCACAATTAGTTGCTCCAACCTCTCTTTTGTAAGACGGCTGGACAGAAAAGACTTTCTCTGTCCTAAACTCATTCACGAGTGCTGCCACCGAGAGCAAAGCTGCCAGGGAAGGAGACACAAGCCACCCTGTGAGGAGCTCAACAGGAGCCTGACTGTGTCCTTTAAAACACAGCTGCCACCTTCTACCCCAAAGAGTAGGAGAGATCTGAAGTCTGAGGCCAGAACGTTTATCGAAACCAAAGAATATGTAAAAGAAGTTCAATGCTAATTCCTGAACCTGAGGCCTCTTCAGTTTTCTTCTAGGTGTCGTCTTCCAAAAAGTGTATTTTGAACAATCAATAATTGGCATGTATTCCAGTCTCCTTAACCTGGAAGTCCCCTTATAGACCATTTTAAACGCTTTAAGATTATTTTAAATATGACTGATTTCTATAATAAGAGTGCAGCAGAGTTGGAGCCCATGAAGGTATAAAACTTTGTATACAGTGAGTCTCTTCACACTAATAGGAACTACTGAACTCTTGCACCACTGAAGGATATACAGTCTTGTAAGAAACTGTCAATTTGAGCTTTTATATGGGATTCAATGATATCAAAGTGCTTACAATGATTTCAGACTTTTCCTGCTTTTAGTTAAACTTGTGCACGGATGCAAGGACCTGACAAAAAATAATTTTCAAAAGTTTCTTTTATTACTTACAATTTGAAGTTTTATGGTCTTTCCATCTAGTTCTATGGTTCGTATTTTGAAGTCCACACCAATAGTGCTAATGTAACTTTCTGTGTATGTATCATCCTGCGGAAAGAAAGGAAATCAGTGAGATGGTTCAAATATCCTGATCAATACCTGATACCGCTTAACAGTTCATGTAGAAAACCTCTCCAAGAAACATACAGCATACTAAAGGAAGGCAGTATCTCACTGGGCTGCCACTGCTTGCGACTAGTTGGGGAACAGCACTCACAAAAGAGTCTCCAAAAGGTCTTGAAACATTCGCAGGGGTTCTCAATTTTCTCCCTTAATCAAATCCCTCAGAATTCAGTGAGTTTGTAACTGAAAAATTGCTGATTTTCTTGCAATATTGACTTGCCAATGACTTTCTAGCAGTCACAGCCCAGTGAAATACCAACCACAGCACTGCTGTTGTCAATGTGTTGATTAAAAAAAAATACATTTTTAACATGATTAAGACCTGTGTGAAATCACAGCAAAATGGCTTTTAGAAGAATGTAGTTAGTTCTGGGGGAACTTACTGCAAATCGAAGGAGAAGACAAGACTTTCCGACACCTGAGTCACCAATCAGGAGCAGCTTGAATAAATAGTCACTGTGAAGACGGAGAAAAAACAAACGTGGTTAGAAGATATTCAGAAACTGCTAATCAAACCAGTTGCACATTGCCTGCAGTTTATAATGGATGCCACTGTCTGTAAATACATGAATGACTCAAGATGTTTAACTCTTCATGATGAATCACTTTAATGTTGTTTCTTAGTTTGTCAGAAAAGTTAAAAGGTCTCCATTTTACAAAGAAACAAAACTAGCGAAGTCCAGTAAAGATGACTGATCATGTGACTCAACACAACTGAAAAGGGGAGGAGGGACACACAGGATGGAGCTTATTTTGGTCACATGACACACCTGGCAGCCCCGGTTCTGACTGCAGACTGGGGCATGTTTACGGGTATCACAGAACAGGGTAGTAGGGATGTTCTGTTACTCTCCCATCCCCAAAAACCCCAGCTTAAAAAGGTGGAATTTGCAACACTGAGCTCCAGTGCTATAAATGTATAACAATTATCAAGAAAGGAGGCGCTGTGTGCTCGTAATACTTTGATATATTGTTATTAAAACAGGTGACAAATGGAATTTATGTGAAAAGGTCAGGAAGAAGATGCAAAACTGTATTTATACTTTGTTAGAAGATCATTTACAGAGGTTTTCTATGTTCTAATAATTACCATCAGGCACACGAAAGTGCGGCAACTTCACACAAAACTTACTTTCATTTTCAAATTTGAAGCAACGGGGCTCAATATCTGAAGGCTGTACCTGACAGACATACACTTTTCATTTCTAAAGCTGAGGTCTGCTCCAGAAATAGTTTCCACATCAGAACAAGCAGGCAGCGGTGTCCGTACATACGCAGAAAACTGCACCTTTCTCATATGTCGTTTGAGAAAAATGTGGAAACGTTTGTTCTGTTTCAGCTTCCTCCTTTTTAAACCGACCTAACCCAGAATCATAGAAACCTAGGACGCGCCACACCTCTACGATTCCAAAACCTCTCTAGGCGGCTTATCAACAAAACACAGCAAGAGCAAAAACGTCTTCAGTTACAGGAAAGGGTTTTGCTGCTCTGACTACAGATGCCCACCACAAAGAGGATGCTAGTTACAACCTAATGATAAACCATGTAAGCTGCCCCAACTACCAGCCAAAGCATTCAAGGAAAAAATGGGAAATCTACAAGTAGTTCCATCTTCAAACACCAGAATACAGATGTCTGTTTTCACTTTACTTAAAGCTAGCAGTCTGAATATTTTCCAACCCACCAGAAACTACTCAATTCAGCCTATTATTAACAAACTCCAGTCAGTCCTCCTTCGTTAAGCTGTGAACAATAGGTGCTCCTATGCAGAGCTGGCCACTCGCTGCTCAACAGAACTTTAAAAACTAAAAAAAGCAGACTGAGAAAAAAACCAAACATCACGACTCTAAACTAGCACAGATCTTAAGAGTTTAAAAGAAAAAACATGTGACTGGACTTCTTTCCTTGTGTTTTCTAGGAGTTTGTGGCGTTTTCTCACTTCAAACTGAACAGTTTAAAAGTTTTATAATTGTAGTGAGTTGCTCTGTTTATGGAAGCCGAACTCACATGAGGGTCGACAGGGTCTTTTTGTTGGCCTGATCCACATGTGAAAACTAACCGGGGACTTGATTCAACACTATACTGTATAAAATGGAAAGATGAACCCTGAGAGCTCGCCCTTTGGTTTAAGTTGGGCTTTATTGTATAACATATATGGCTTCTTTCACTCCCCTCTCAAACCATCCAAAATATGGACAGTCCTGTCCTCAAAAGAGTATCCTCATCCTTGAGATCTTGACGAACAGAACCCATCAAAGTCCCCTCATTAGCCTGGACTGGGTCCGTTCAATGTAATGTTTACTTTAGTAGAAAACCCTAATCGGAAGTCAAGATGAACAATTAGGTAAATCAGGCATTTCCAACTTATTTCAGCCAGACACTTTATATCCAACATACAGAATTAGCAAAACATAAAAGGTTAAGAGGTTTTCTTCAATTTGACACTTAAGACGGCCTCAGATCTTATCTCCAAACGACACTTCCCATCTGTGTTACAGTTTATCAATGAGACACTAAGGAGACAGGCAGAAAAAGCTGAAGTAACCGATTACTCAACATTGCTGTGGGGAAATCGAGGGCCTGTCCTGTGGCATGTGATCTACACATGACCGAGAGGCTGTGGAGGGGCTGCTTCAGCACTTCTAAACCATATGACTGAAAACTGAGTTACTCACAATAGCAAAAAAAAAAAACACAGTTGTCCTCGCACAAACAACCATGAACGACTGCTGCCACAAAACCGGTTTAATGACTGTATCAGGGAGTACCCTGGCAGGGTCGCCGTGTAGATACAAATATTATTGTTTTATGAAGCCAATTAGCCGACGTGAGCACTGTCTGTCAGGAACAGGAAACCAGTCAACCCAAAGGGTTAAAGCTGTCTGACTCGATGCACCTTTCTTTGTCCTGAACTGTAGCTGAGCCTTTTAAAACAGACAAGACGGCTGTCAACCAAGCTAGCACACACCTGGTTAACTAGGTTAATGGACAACGAACACATTGTTATTTCCGACATATAACGACGCCACTGAGGTGTTTCAACCTTCAAGGGTTACCCTTAAATGTTCTCAGCTACACGGGTGTCCGTAATGGCCACAGTCAGCTGATGTTTCACGCGTATTTGACTGAATTTGCCCATCCTGATACATGTTAGCACGCAGCTAACCATAGCTGCCGGACCGCAGCGTCTTCTAAATAGGATACTTACTATTCGGGATTCATAGTTGACTCGTTGTGTGGCGTGTCTCCTTTCGTCCGCAGGTAAACAGCGCTGGCTGTGTAGTTATGAAAACGGGACTGGCGACTAGCTTGTAGAGCTCCCCGAACCGCGACCGGCTAGCTATTTTCTCCGTAAAAATCCAAAATGGCTGCAACTTCGACCAGGAAGCGGCTAACATTAGCCAGCTGGGATGAAAGGGAAAAAAGCAAAACAAACTCAAAAACACGCGTCTGGGTTTAACCCTGCTTTAATCCTTGTGACCTGATGTATAAGTCGTTCTTTACAAGTAAGGCAAAACCCGAATACAGAGAATCGCGAGTAGGTATCTAGAACTGAGCTAGCCGGCTGGCTAGTTTCGTTGCCGTCGTTAAGTGAGTTCCGTTACTGCGCCAGAAACTGTCGAGCCCTACCGGAGGGATTACGTCATTTAGTGAAACGTGGCAAAGCGGAATCAGTCAGTGCCCCGTGTCAAACTATCACACTGCTTCCGGGCGTAGGCTTCAACCTGTTCACTAAATGCAAGGCTTTTATTTACGAGTAAACCTTTTGGGTCAAATTCCAGCTACACCCCATCACTTTGACACACGGACCGTCAGGTCGCCACTGGCTCTATGAAATAAATCGGGTTTATTGACTGTAGCAGCTGTGCAACTCGTGACAACAAATACCGTATTGGTATTTATAGCATATTTACTGTTGCTTACAAGTGCTCTTTAACCCAGAATGTTCTACCTCAAGTGTTGCGTTATCTTTCAGAGCTCAGGACGCTTATGTCAGCAACTAATCTACAAATAATAATTTAAATCTAACCTCAAGTGTACAAAACACAACCGATTACACCGTGTTGTTATTTATCAAACAAAAACTGAGGCGAAATGGAAAAAGCTGTGTGTGAATAACCAAGTACGCCCCATGATTCAATAGCTTATAGAACCACCTTTAGCAGCTCAGTAGTGGTTTTGGCCCACTCTTCTTTACAGTGTTGCTTCAGTTCATTGAGGTTTTTAGACTTTTTTTTTTTTCTGCACAGCTCTCTGAAAGTCCCACTACAGCATTTAAACTGGCTTGAGATTTGGACTTTGACTGGACCTTGATTCTTTTCCTTTTTCACTCGTTCTGTTGTAGATTAGCTGCTGTGTTTGGGCTCATTATTGTACATTACAGATGTCCTCACATTTGACTCCAGAATCCTTTGGTCTACAGGAGAGTTCATGGTCGACTCAATGACTGTAAGGTAAGTAAGTAAGCAAGTAAAACTTTATTTATATTAGCACCTCTCAAGATAGAAATCACAAAGTGCACAAAACAAATTTAAGCAAATGCAGATTTAAAAAGATAAGTTTTTAGCTGGCCTTTAAAGGAAGCCACTGAGTCCACTGATCAGTGTTGAAGGAAGGGAGTTCCAGAGTCTTGGAGCAACAGAAGAAAAGGCTCTGTCTCCTTTAGTTTTCAGCTTTGTCTGGGGGACAATCAGCAGGTCTTGATCACAGGACCTCAAGGCCCTGATAGGGATGTAGGGATGTAAAAGTTCCGAGATGGAAATTGGTGTCTGCCCATGCAGAGCTCGCCAAGTCAAAACCAAAATCTTGAAATCCACTCGATAATGGACTGGGAGCCAGTGAAGTTGCATTAGAAGTGGAGTTGTATGACAACATTTTGAAGATCCAGTCAGAAGTCTAGCAGCAGCATTCTGCACAGACTGCTTGTTTGGTTAAACATGCATACAGCGCATTGCAAAAATCTAGGCGAGACGAAACAAAAGCGTGGATCAAGATTTCCAGTTCAGGGCGAGAGACAATACGGCTGAGCTTGGCAATTTTTCGCAGATGGTAGAAACAGGAACGAACCAGAGACTTTACATGATTTTCCAGAGTAAAACCTGAGTCGAAAATTGCCCAAGTCCTGTGGCTGCAAAACCAGCTCAAATCATCACCCCTCCACCACTGTGCATGACAGAGCCTTTGTTAGTTGTTTATCTGTTGTAATGTATTTATCTTTTACCATCAATCTGCCAGGGACTGCAGATGAAAATTTGTATGACTAAATCTGGCACATTTGCATGATGTGCTTATATTGCACTCATGTTTCATTAATGTGCATTGTCCCTCCTTTTAAATAACAAGACAGTGTTTGTACTGATACACAGTGTCTGGTTTCTGCCAAACATCTCGATTTTGTCTCATCTGTCCAAAGGAAATTGTTCCAGAAGTTTTTTGGTTCGTTCAGATGCAACTTTGCAAATCTAAGTCGTGCTGCATTTTATTTATTGTTTTGGTGAGTAGAGGCTTCCTCCAAGCAAAATTTCCAAACAAGGCAGTCTTGTTCAGTCTTTTGCTAATTGTCCTGTCATGAACTTTAACCTGCTAACTGAGGCCTGTAGAGTCAGAGCACTTGTTGCTTTTTATTTTTAATTCCCTGAGAATTGTCCATTTCCACTCCTGGGAAGACTGACAACCGCCTTAAATTGTTTCTACTTGTGATTAATCTTTCTCTTTATAGAATGGCAGACTTTGAGTTGTTTGGAAATGACCTTTAGCCCTTCCCATCTCCAGTGGTGGAGAAAGTACTCAAACACTGTACTTAAGTAAAAGTACAAATAAACAGACAAAAATGTACTCCAGTAAA
>JAOXNZ010000105.1:9334440-9347203 GCA_028566095.1 Kryptolebias brasiliensis | reverse complement strand
ACAGACACATTCAGTGTTGAGCAGATACTAGATACTGTGCTTGAAATTGGTAAATTGTTTTAAATGCAATATCTACAGCAACATAGTAAAATCAAACTAACAAAGTGATAAATCAACAATGAAACTTTTTACTTTTCTTATAATCAGGGAAAAGTATATCTACATTCTGTTAAAAAAATGATATTTGTTAAGTTATTCAGACTATTTGCCAACCACAACATATTGAAAAAAAATGTGTTTGAACTAGAAAGGTTAGCTTTTATTATTATGATATTTTGCTAACAGACCAACTGGATTGACCCCAAATGTTAATGCTAAAAATTTAAGCCAAAATCTGGTGCAATGAGTAACACAAGGAGTAGGTGCTACTATATCACAGCAGATTTTAGCTCATTATACCCATGTTAGTATTTTGTAAGGTCAGTTGGCTGTAGTAGCCATCTTGAATTGGATTGGTTCCAAAAATTAATCTGTTGTACCGGTGCAGCCAATAATTATTTCCTGATAGTAAAATCTGTCAAGTGATTCATGAGATATTTTCCTACCAGTCACACAGAGCTGACTCCAAATAATTAATGGCAACATTTTTAAACAAAGATCCATTTTTTTAGCTCTCAAAATATATGTTGGGGATCAGTCTCAGCTACTGCCACACCAAGTTTTAGTTCAATATCTGAAAAACTGGCTGAGGTAGAGACCTTTCTGTGTTTTCTAAGGTTGATTAGCTGTGGCCGCCATCTTAAATCAGATTGACTCCAGAAGTTAATCGTTTGTAGAGGTCCATCCAATGATCATTTTCTGAAAGTTTTATTAAAGGCTGCTCACTGGTTTGTGAGATATTTAGCTTACAGACAAACACTCACATAAACATAAGCACACATACACAGACAAAAACATTATTACCCGCTGCCTAAAGGCAATAAGCAGGCAATAATTATAATAAAAAAACCTACACATCTAAAACACCCAATAAAACTAGATTTCTCACACATAAAACATATGCATATAATAGAGATAAGGACATGAGAAAAACGACAAATTAAAGGAAAAAGAAACAGTGGCAAGTTTTAGATGTAAAAGCAGGTGTACATAAGTGTTCACTGATTTCTTTTTGTTTCATACTTATTTATTTATTGATTGGTTGATTTGCATATTTAATTATTGCTTTCTTTATTTTTATGAATAACAAAAAAAAGTAAATATAAAAAGCCCAAAGACACCATTCTTATATGACTTAAATTCAAGCAGGAATTCCAAAAATTCACCGAATGACGTCATTAAGTGGCGCACAACGTCCTTACGCTGCGCAGAGCGTCACGTGACGGTGCGTCCTTCCGTCATCAACAGCTGTCAGGGAATGTCTTCCTGTTTCCTCCGCGCTGCTGTTTTTGTGAAGCATGGAAAGCTGTTTACGGTGTTTGTCAGCCGGTTTTAAAGAGCGCGCCGATCGGTGCGGTCACCATGCTGTTCCCCCAGCTCCCAGAGGATGTCCTCTATCAAATATTAGCTTATTTGGACCACAGGTCTCTCTGTCGAGTTTCCCAAGTCTGTAGAAGTCTTCGTCGCATTGTAAACAGGGATGTTGTGTGGAAGAAGATTGCTAAAGGCTTTTTAAACACCGGAATCACATGGAACGGGACGGACATGTAAGATAAACTAATAATAAAGCTGCTGTTGCCGTATCTGTAACATTTTCAGTGACAGACAACCACCAGTCAACAACAACAATCCTGTCCTGAGGACAGTCAATCTCAGTCTTTAATATAAACTCAAATTAAACTGGGTGGTGAAGGATTTATCCCCGACATTTGGTTGTAGGCACGAATCCTGACACATGGCCCATATTCTTTACTTTACTTTACTTTTCTTTACCTGCCATATTTCACCACCTTGTAGGAGTTAACCATTTTGGTCTTTATTGGATACACTATTGGGACAAAACTGAAGCTACACAAAACATTTCTGCTTTGGGAAAACCCATCTAGAAATTACATGGAAACATCCACCTCAATCAGGAACAGTGTGTTCAGACCTTTGGTGGTAGTAAAACTTGGAGTGATGTCACACACTTTTCCACATGTCCCATATTATTGTGAACAACCACTTGTTACTACCACAAACCTCACATGTCTTATACAGTTGCCTAGATCCAAATGTATGCATTTTGTCATCTTAGATTATTACAAAAGTAAATCACAAATTACTGTTGGAATAAGTGTTAAAATGTTGGTCAGAAGCTGAATTGGCACCCTTCAATTTTTTTCAACACATAATATTAAGAAAACTGGATGGTTAATTTATATGCAAGTAACTCCAATTTTTAAACAGCATAAAGTCAAGGATTATTGATATTTTATCACTTATTTTAAAAGTTCATGCATTACTTTTTTCAAGCTCTATTACCAGAGTTAAGATCTACTTGGGGCAGCCGTGGCTCAGGAAGTAGAGGTTCATCCTGTAACCAGTGGGTTGCCGGTTCGAACCCCCTCTACGTTTGTCTCAGCCGTTCTGTCCTTGGGCAAAACACTTCACCTGCCTTGCCTGCTGGTGGTGGTCAAAGGGTTCGGTGGCGCCGATGTAATGGCAGCCTCACTTCTGTCAGTCTGCCCCAGGCCAGCTGTGGCTACAATGTAGCTCACTGCCACCAGTGTGTGAATGGGTGGATGAATGACTGAATGTAGTGGGAAGTGCTTTGGAGTCCTCAGACTTGATAAAGTGCTATACAAGTGCAGGCCATTTACCATTTTTACCATCTAATTGTTAACATGAGCATTTCATAAATACATTTGAAATTATTTCTTTTATTTTTTTCTTTGCTTTGGATAAGACATGCACACGTGTCAACAGTTACTGTGGCTTTTTCAGTGATGAGGAGGGTAGTTTCAAAAGTGTTACAGTACTGATGCTTTTTAAACATATTTGTTTTATTTTTTTTAATTTATTTTTTTAATAGCAGAAATCTTTTTCCTCATCACTGTGTGAACTTAGGCTGAAATATCTGTGCTTTCTCACAACAGTGAAAGTATTCAGCTGAATAAGCAGAATCACCTGAAACAATAGAAAAAATAGTTTTCTTTCAATTTAAACAATGTTTGACTTCTGAATGTGAAAGCAATGTAAACCAACTAATGTTTCTGATTTAAAACACTTGGTCATGCAAGTCAGGCACCCTAAATGTGCATTTTCTGTTTTTTTGTTGTTTTATTATCATAAATGTGAGGAATCTCAAAACTGGCAACTGAACTGTTGTCAGTGTTTCTTAATTGCTGTTTCCAAAATGTCTAAAATTGCAAAAGGATCACATTTTCATTATAAGTCAGTGGCGATATGTCTATTAGATATCACTGTGCACCTCAATTTTGAGGCTTACAAGTTATTGAAAGCACATCTGTCACTGTCATTACAGATATCATTATATCCCGCTGAAGGAGAGAGTCAAGGTAGCTCAAAACTGGTCTAATGGAGTCTGTAAAAGGGCAATTCCTCTCAAATGGAAAACCAAGTATGTGAGTTATTCATATTTAGACATTCAGTCTAAAACACTTATCACACATCTCTTCACATCACCTGAAGATACTAAGAAGTGTAAAACCTGGAAAATGTATAAAGTTAGATTTCTTTCTTGCACTGTACATGATGTGAAAAAGAGTCTGGTTATTCAGTACTCTAAGTCTAAGGAATTAATTCCTGCTACAGAAGTTTGAGTTGTGTTTGTTCCCTCTTTCTGAAAGAAGCAAAGAATCCTTGAATGCTGAACCACTTTTTTGAACCCTTACATACTGTTCATATTAAATGCATTTAATGTCTACCCGGGCCTTGGATTCCCTCATAATACAGATGCAGTCAAATTTGTTTATGCCCTTTTGTTACATACAGAAAAAACCACAGAGGTCACTGAAATTCCTTGAAACTGACAATAATAATAATAATAATAAGAAAAAGATTTACTGAAAATCAACATCAGTGTATTGCTTTTGAGAATTTTTTAAAAATAAACTAATGAAACTGGCTTTGATAAAATAAATGATACTCCTAAAAAATAAATTTACCATAAGGACAAGTTAAACTGTGTCCTGTAATCAGCATCACCGGTATCTTCAATCCTGTAATCAGTCAGCCTAACTATTTAAAAGGTGAAAAGTAGTCACAGTGCTGTTTGGTATCATAGCGTGTAACACTGAACATGAAGCACAGAAAGCTGAGGACAGAGTTGGTTCAGGAGCTTAAAAAGAAAATTATTGACATTATATTAAAGGTAAACGCTATAAGATCATCTCCAAGCACCTGGCTGTTCCTGTGACTACAGCTGACAGATTATTTAGAAGTTTATGGTCCACAGGACTGGAGACAACCTCCCTGGACGTGTCCGCAAGAGGAAAACTGATGACAAGTTGAAGAGACAAATAATACAAATGGTGACCAAAGAGCCCAGAACAACTTCCAAAGAGATTAGAGGTGAACCCTAAGGTCAAGGTTTATCAGTATCAGATCACACCATCAGTCACTGTTTGAGACAAAGTGGACTTAATGGAAGACAACCAAAATGCGTATTGAGAAGCCCCAAAGCTTCTGGGAGAGTGTCCGTTGAATGGATGAGACAAAACTGGGGCTTTTTGGCAACAAGTCCCATCAGCTCTGTGTTCACAGACCCAAAACACAGGGGGCCCTGAATCTGTTCAGGATACAAGGAAATCTGAAGACTATCAAGATATTCTGGAGCTAAACGTGCTGTTCAGTGTTAGAAAGCTTGGTCTCAGTCGCAGGTCATGGATCCGCCAACAGGATAATGACCCAAAACACACAGCTCAAAACACAAAGAATGGCTCAGAACAAAACATTGGACCATTCTGAAGTGTCCTTCTGAACCCTGATCTAAATCCTGTTGAACATCTGTGGAAGGAGCTGAAACATGCAGTCTGAAGAAGGAACCATCAAACCTGAGACAGATGGAGCAGTTAGCTAACAAGGAGTGGATCCAAGGACCTGTGGACAGGTGTAGAAGTCTCAGAGAGAGTTACAGATATCCAAAAGGTTGTGGAACAAAATATTAAGTTAAGGGTACCATCCTCTTAGTCAAGGACAGTTTCATTAGTTCCTTTTTTTTGTTAATTCTGGTGAACCAAAATTTAAAAGCAATGACAGATTTTCATGAGTTGATTTTCAGCAATTTTTTTCTTATTATTCACATTGGCAGAGAAGATTTGGCAAGTAATGGAAATAAACAAGCTTTCCAATGGTATAAGGTTTATTAAACCAAGCACAAATTTCCTTCTTTTTTTGTTCTATGTTTATTTGTTTTACTTTACCTGTCTTGGTTTCAGATTGTTGCCATGGTTGCAGCTGGATGTGGATGTACTATATTTGTGTCAGGCTGCTCAAATTGGAGCATATCATCTGCACCGAGACTCCAAGAGGCTTCAGCGAAACCCATTTGAAATCTACTCAGGCCACGAGGGGGATGTTTGTCGCTTTGTTCTCACAGACTCCCATGTGATCAGCGGAGGAAGGTAGCTCACACGTAATTTATTTATTTATTTATTTTTGATATTTGACAGGAACAACATAAATTAATTAATGTACTGTGTAACAAATTTAGAAAATCCTAACATTAAGATATTTCAGTTTGTTGCAGTTCTTTTTTTTAGCAAATATAATATTTAATACTTACGCTAAAGTATTTAGTTCAGATTTTAAAAAATCTTGCATAGTTTGTCAAACATTTTGGAGGCAGCGTTTGGTTATTAGAACAGGCTGGACAGTCATGGAGAAAATAAACTGCACCTTCTTTCAACTCTAAGGCTTTATGTATCAGAACTTATTTAAAAAAAACTGATCTTTACCAGGTTCTAAAATGAATAAAATCTAACTACAAAAACACAGCAGATTCCACCATGTCATAATTTCTTAAACAAAGCTGAAGCCAAAATAATAATAATAAAATAATTTGTGTGAAAAGCTAAATCCACCCTTGCTGTTTCAATAAGATTTAAGAGGGAAAGTAGCATCCTGCTGCTGCTGTTCAATTGAACTTGAAAAGTTAGTCAACATCTGCGTTATCACCTCTGTTAAAGCAGGTGTTTTCTGTTATGGCACATACAGGTGTGTTAACACAATGTCAAGGAGGAAAGACAGCAGCAGTGACCTTAGAGGAGCAACTGCTGCTGCTGAATCATGGAGTAAACGTAGTTTTTCCCGTACAGCTTTTCCATTTTGGCTTCAGTTTTGTTTAATAAATAATGACGTGCTGGTTTCTGTTGTGTGTTTTTACACTTGAGGTTAGATCTGAATAATTTTAGGACCTGGTAAAAATCAGATTATTTTTTATGTCCTGATATGTAAAAACCTACAATTCAATTAGGAGGAACTTTCTTTTTCTCATGACAGTATATCAAAGATGGATATAGCTACCACAACGTCACATGACTTGGAAGTGTACTGTAATCATTCTTGACCATGCTAACACAATTACCTGCTTCAGTGGGCTGGTTGTTGTCATTTTGGCCAGTTGTGTAAAATATATAGAAGGCTGATTTAAGACTGTTGTATAATACTTTATGTATTTTTTCAGGGGCTTTCAAAAAGTTATGGTTGTAGCGTGAAGGGACCACTTCTTTTATGACCTCTGATCTTCACTCATCTTTCCAGTAACTGTTCTGTGTAAAAGGTCATTCTGTTATGACTGAATCCCTGGTATCGCTTTGGATAAGTTGTTTTCTGAGGCTCCACACACACAGAATATCTTATCAGTAGAGGAGAAATCTGTTCTTTTAATTGTGAAATCTTTTTAAATGTGTTGATGATTTACGTGTTCATTTATTTAACAAGAAATTAGTCAAATGGTTTAACAAATTTTATTATTCTTTGGTCATTACAGGAGACAGTCTAATGAGCATGCTAACAGAACCTCTTTTGAACAGGAAAAGATGAGCTCTGTTTGTGCAGACACTCAATTTCAATTTCGTAATAATCACATTTTACCTGATGCTTTTTGTTATATGAACGACTTCAGAAAACAAAGTAAGGTTTGAATTTGGGAACAAAAAAGTAAGTCAGAAAGAACATAACAAAAGAACAACATTGTTGTACTTATTGCAGTTATTTTCTGTGGAGCTTACATCATCCTGAAATTTTAAGAAGCTAAGATAACAACCCCAAACAATCTCTCTCCTTTGTGTTAGTGATGGCAGGATCCTGGTCCACAGTAGAAGAAGTGACGTGTCGTGGGGGTTGTCAGGTCATAGTCAGGAGGTTAACTGCCTGGACTCTAAGAATGGACTCATCATCAGTGGATCAAGAGACCGAACAGCCCGGGTAAGAACACCTTTATGGTTATCTAAACATAGGTATAACTGACTTTCTTTTGAGCATTTTGCAACAAATCCTCAAAGTATAAAGAAAGTAAACTCTGTCTGTATCAATTATCCATTTTATTGTTTTGTCTCGTTTTAATGTTGGGATCAGATTACAGTTTTTATGTGCTGATCAATAAAACCTGAGAATTGGAAAACATAGTTGAACTCTACATTCATGTTGTGCCAATGTGGGGCTTTTAATGATGGATTTGAACATTTCTTTTTTCAGGGTGAAATGATAATACAACAAACTTCAATGTGTTTTAAAAGCGAACTGGGCCCACAAGTTTGAATTGATTGTATCACTTTCATTTTCATTTGAAAATGTAAATGAAAGTTTAAATAAAAGTTTAGATTCATTGAAAATCTAGAATATCTCCAATAAATTCAAACTCTTGCACCGAGTTCTTGCTTTTAAAACTCATTAAGGTTGTATAATAATTTCACCTTGGAAAAACAGCTGTTGAAATAAATTGTTAAAAGCCCCAAATTATTAACCATGACTGTAATGAGATGCTATTCAAGCAAATGTTGCTATATATTTTTACCTTTTGTTTTTCTAGATTTGGACCTTGACTTCCAGCTCTCCTAGAGCAACAATTGCCATGTTTGACAGAGTGTGGTCTGTTGCTATTAGTCCCACGCTGAGGTAAGGACTTTCTCTGAGTCATCCTCCAGCTTTTTGATAACCACGACAAATGTGGCTGCGATCGATAACTCAAAAAGACAGATTTATGCCTCACCATCAGATTAACATGGAGTTTACAGAATTAATCTGGGCAACGTAACTTCATATAGACTGATACTCCTCCTTAGCGTATGTGGTGCAGACACAGACTGTAACAATAGTAAATATATAATGTGACATGTTGGATCTTTGCCATTACTTGTAACACTCGTTACACATCTTGTCTAAGCCAGTTCCCTCTTTTTTGTAGTTGTGAAAGTAACTGTTGTTCAGCATTTATCAACTTGACTCTATACACCCAGCAACTTTGTTTTCAGTTGCCATTATTAGAAGCTTCGTCCAAAACCCTGCTGCCAACTGTGGCTTTGGTGGTGAAAGTGTGCCGTGAAAGTTGGCAACCAAAGTGCTTTCCTTCGAGGAATGCTAGTTTCGTTTTGTTGAACTGCCTCTTTATTTGTGAATTCGTTATTATGATTAGTTTCAAAAGGCTGTTCGTGATTCTATTTATAATAGTGTCATTTTTGCATTAGGGATATGTTGCATCATTAAGAGATGTTATTGTTCTAGATTTCTATAATGAACATAGGATGTCTTTGCCCCCCTCTAAAAGATTTTAGAGTGCACTGGTTACCAACTGGGCATTTTTGCTCAGACAGCTTTTAAGTCATGTAGAACTGGGTGAAAAAGGGTTCCCAGCTCACTGCCATCATTTACAGTAACCAGCAATAAAGGTGAAACATCTACAAAGGCAATGAGGGAAATGGCACATGAAAGAGCTGTTTTTTTGCTGTGGCGGTGTAGAATTCCTTTTGATTTCTCAGCCATGTTTACTCCCAGATGGATGCTGTGCACTGTAACAGTATCCTCCATTTCAACACCTGCTTCTTCAGCAAAGAGGCAGGTGGTTGTCCAACTGGCTGCAGCGTGGAAACGTCACCCCCCCTGGGGTTTCCCTTCTACCTTCTTGGCGTAGATACAGGATTAGCGATAGCAAATTGCAGTTGGTAAAATAATTGTTAGCATCTTTTGAAGTGCTGTTCTATGGAAAGGTTGTAAGAAGTTATTATTATTATTATTATTATTAGTAGTAGTAGTAGTAGTAGTAGTAGTAGTAGTAGTAGTAGTATAAGTGCATAAAGGATTGCTGGGAACTGGTGCCTAGATTTATTTATTAACCTTTATTTAACCAGGCAAATCCCATTGAGATCACAGATCTCTTTTTCAAGGGAGGCCTGGGCCTGAAGGCTCCCTAACATGCATGTTTTTAGACTGGATGGATGCCAACTGGTGATTGTTTCACACCCTATTGGTAATAAATGGCAACCGCTGCGTACACAATAGCAAACGCTACATACGAGGTCGGGGTACTACTTGGAGTGCAGTGCCATTTAGTGTGATTTTTGATTCAGTAAAATGTGGTTCAAAGCAATACAATAAGATGAGGCATAAGAGAGAGTATCTAATTCAATGAGACTAATTATTTATTAGCCTAATAAAAAATGATTATTTATTAAAAAGGTATTTTTTTCACAATATCAGTAGAGTTTTCAAAACTCACAGTTCACAAAATAATGAGACATGGTGCAATTAAAAAAACTGCCTGGCTGTAGATGCACTTCACATTCTTTGAGTACTCAGGCTTGAATAACAGTGTATTTCCTATGAACAGTAAAATAAATTAACCTTTCACAAAAAGGTCTTTATGTAACTGCTTACTTATGGGGAAAAAATGTCAACTTTTGCTCAAATCTAGTGCAACTGCACTCCAAGTATTGCTATAGTATTTAACACTCATGAGAATAAAATGATGTAGATGTGTGCTGAGAATTTATAAATACAAATTAATAAAGTAAATAACAGAAAATGCCAGAACAATTTCTGTGCAAATCAGAAGAGTTCATATACAGTTGTTCATCTTTCAGTCACTTTCAGCACACTGGTGATACTTTAAGGGTTTTTTTTCAGGAATTTTAGTTGATTACATGATTACATGACTGCACTCACAAACTGCACTATGTCAGAAATGTGTCACCTGTGGTTTGAAGCTGTTTGTTGCAGTTGCTGCAGTTCTCCCATAAAACAGCAGGAGTCACTACCGAAAAATACTTCTACACTGCAAGAAAAGAAAAGTCCAAAGTCGTAAAAACCAAATTTATTCACAGCAGCTCTACCAATGCACTTGAGTCCTGCATGTCTTTGTGTATCATCTTGAATTAAAAATCATCACATCCATCTCTAACTATTATTAGAGACATAAAACAGTCCTGGTAACTTAATAGGGGTCATTCCATACAACTCACCTAGAACCTGTACAGAAAGTGTAGGTACCTAATATATTGACAACCTATGAAAATGTTTAAAGTGTATTTTAAAAGTTTCACTGTAGCAAATATTTACTTGTGGTTTTGCTGCAGATGGTTGGCTACAAATTGAGGTTTTTGAATAATCATCTTAAATGTTTTGGGTTACCATGAATGGTGTGTGGGTGCATGGGAAACATTGTACAATCACGGTTAAAAAGTGCTTTACAGATGTCTTTATTTGTGTTTACTATTTACAGTTTAAAATGCACATACACGTTGAACTTTTTTTTTTGTTTTTTTGAAGTTTTAGTTTATTTTACTTTATTTACTCAAACTTAGACGAAAACAGTGAATCTCTTTGTTTTATCCACAAGTACCTATTTTACTTAAGATCTCAAGAAATTTAAGTCCCATTTCTTAACTAGAATCCCTAACCCCAATCCAGTTACAGTAATAGTCCTGAATTTTAGCCTGAAATTGTAACTTTTCCAGATTAGCTGATAAGAAATCCAGTATATCAGCACAAATGCATGTGGGCCTATCTGGGCAGCTCAAGCCTCAAAGAGTCTCTCAGATCAGAGATCAACAGGGCAAATTACCCACATCATTAATTTTTCTTTTCTTCAGGTGGCTAAAATAGCAGACTGTGCCTCAGTCCACTGCCTTCTTATAATGGAAACCTTCTCCCTACCTGTCATTGACCAGCGGTCTGGTTAATTAAAACTCTTTTGGAAACCAGGTGTCAACTCAGTGATGGACCTATTAAACCCACTTCTGCCACACACACCAAATTACTTATTTTTTAAAGCAGATTAAACGATAATAGACTTTTTTCACCCCAGATGTTTTCTCTTTACAGCTTGCATTTTGTCCTAAAGCATAGAAATAATTGAACCATGGTAATTAAAACTTTTGAATAAAATCTGTATAGCCAAGGAACAGCAAGAGGAGGCATGGTCAAAAAAAAGAAGGTAAACTTCCATGACTTTATCTGAAGATAATTTTATCTGTGGTGATAATTTCCCTCCGTTACATTGAATACATTCAAACTGAAGATATTCATTGCACCTGACCAAACGGTAATTGTTAAATGTCTTCAAGTAAATTAAAATTTACTTAGTTTTAATCTCTGCATTGAGCCATCCCAAATTAGTGTGCAAGTTCTAAAAATGACCAGGTCTTTACCAGGCTCTTGCTTCAGATTATACAACTAATTGGCAAACAGCATGTGGAAAAGCGACCTGATAAGGTAAAGACTTACCACCCCATCTGCCACAGGCAATAACTTCATCCCACGTCTTTTTCCATCCTGCATATCTACTGTTCCACCTGGTATTATCTCAAGGTCTAATGGGAATAACTGTGGCTGCGCTGAAATGCCAAGGCTAAACCTCGAAAGCCATCGGCAACCATGTTCCCTGCTGCAATGAAAAGGAAACTGAACACATCAGTGAGTATAGACATTGTCATCTTCCCCCCCTCAGATTCGTATTGTATTTCACATTGGTGTAACTTCTGCACACCTTATGCACACATGCTGCACCCACCTAATGAGTTCACGTTGAAAAGAGCGCAGAAAGTGGGCATGTATACCAAGAATTAGGCTAATGAAAGTTATGCATTGTTCCACATTTATAAAAAATGGATCTTTTTAGCTCTGCCAAGGAGGTTATGTTTTCAGTAGTGTTGGTTGGTTTGTTTGTTTGCCCGTCTGTGTCTGTTAGCAACATTACTTAAGAACTAATGAACAGGTTTTGATGAAATTTTCAGGAAATGTTGGAGTTGTCACAAAAACAAAACAAAGCAAGTGATTAGACTTTGCAGGTAGTCAATGAATTGAGGTGGCTTGTGTTGTAAAAACACTTTTGAGTGGTAAACAAGTTCAGAAAAAGCTCTGTAATAGTGCAGTCAATTCCATTAACCATTGATTGTCTAAATGTCTTATATAAATCAGTAATTTAACGTTTGCATGCACTTCTCTGTCGGTTCAGCTTGTTTTTCTTCCTCACTTTGCTGTGTGCCTGGGATGTACATGCCCAGGCAGTTGGAAGTGCGACAGGTGGTTGGGTAATGGTTGACCAGCATGCTTCTTGTAGACATTTCTCTCGTTTTAACAAGACCAAACAGGTTGGAGTGTGAGCTAGGCAGCTGCAGGTGTGAAGCTTCAGAACAGCTCTCTTATTGGATCATGGCTGACAGAACGTTTTTACACCAGACTGACTTTGAGCTCAACTCTGAGCTGCCTAGTTCAGGTTTTCATCTTCAGTGGACATCAAAGATCTGGGACATAATTGTACATAAAGCCTCATGCCCATAAATTATTGATAGGATTGAGATCAGGGTTTTGTGATGGCCACTCCAAAACATTAACTTTGTTATCCTTAAGCCACTTTGTAACCAGTTTGGCAGTCTGCTTCGGC
>JAOXNZ010000105.1:9303028-9313759 GCA_028566095.1 Kryptolebias brasiliensis | reverse complement strand
AAAAAATTATAAAAATTTGTTTTTTTTTTATTAACACAACAAATTACTAATGGAAAATGTAAAAAAATATATGTATGTATAATAGAAGATTCAGTCTAAAATTGACCCATTTTGTTTTAGTTTTCTAGAAGCAGAGGTACCTAGATATCTTCCTCCAACAGGGTAGCATGGTATGAAAATTTTAAGAACCACTGCCTTACACACAGCACAGCAGCATGTACCTGCATCACCCTCAGCCCTGTGCATTAGCACAACCACAAGTGCTTTTGATTTCAAGATCCACCTGAGCCGAAACGTTATCGACAAGACACTGTTGCACCTGATACACCAAATGCTTTTGTGAAACATCAGCTGCCGAACCCTGGTTGAGAAAAAATGACCGCAAGATTACTGAAGTGATTCTGGCATCCACACACTTTATGTGGGAAAAATCCTGAAATGTTTACCAGTTAAAATGTTCCTGTTTTATCATATTAAATCGAGCTGAAAATTATGCTTTTATGCTTAATTTTTCAAGTTAAAATCAAGTTCAATATGATCACATTCACAACTTTTATGGTGGGTGCTGACCAGTTACTTGTTTTTACATAAAGACTGTGATTTCTTGAATTTAAAATTTTTAAATTGGACTCTGTTAGCTTCAGTATCTTAATAAAGTGTAGTAGGTTTACTAAAGGTTTAGACAAACACCATATGATCACATTTTATATCACATTATTATTGAAAAGGCAACACAAGTTTTGACCTTTTGTAGGCTATTTAGTTTGGTTCTACTCTCTCTCCACTGTTCATCAATAGGGTTAGAACAAGCTGAAACCCCGCGGTAACTTTAGGTGGGACAATCGGCTGACACAAAGTCTAGGCTCTCATTAAGCTCTTGGGAATTAGATTTTAATTTTAGGACTATTTTTCTCATTGCTGTTAGATCTTTTCCATCTCAGTGGGACAAAGAAGTCTTATGATTACTCATATAGATCGGGATCTCCCACATGTTCCATTGTCCAAGCAACACCCCAACTTTTCTTAGCTTTTGCTCATGACCAAACACAGAGAAGGGAAGGAGCATCAAAGATTAAAGACCCTGACCATCACTCCCCACCACCAACATTTTCTTCTGTTCCTTCAGAAAAGAAGCCCTTCTTTTTACAGTCAAATGGTTAGGCTAGGATTCCTCACATTCCTGACTGAAAGAACAGAGTTAAATGACTGCGTTTGTGTGAACGCCCTGTTGAACAAATTGCGGCCGTATTGTGTTTGCGGCTCCTATGTTCATGTGACATTTTGAAAGTGGTCATTCATTGTTGATAGATTTCAGAAGCCAGCACTTCCCCAGGTCAGGAAAGCTAGCATTCCTGCTGGAGTTGTTCGGCGCAGGGATGCAGGGTAAACTGGGTGGATGTGCAGCAGGTTGCAGGGCTCCCCTCTGTTTGTTTTAGTGAGCAAAAACCTCAGCAGGGATTCTTTTCTCTACCTGTCTGATGGCTTTTGACAAGAAGGCTTGTTTCTCTGTGCATCCCAGGCTCCTGTTTTAGAGCTTAGCCCTGACTTTACAAGAGCCTCCAACTACTTGTGCTATAAACACACACACTGCTTTTCTTTAGCCTCCCCACACTAAAGCATAATTCCCTTAGCTTCTTTTATTTTTTTTTTCTAACATTGTTAATTCATTATTGATTCCTTTCACAGCTTGTGAAACTTGTGTGTGTGTGGCCCCCCAAAGCCAATCTGGCCCCCACAGAGAGGCCAGACAAGCTTAAATCAGGACTTAGACTTTGTGTGTCACACAGCCAATAGCCCCCTCATAACAATCGCCAAGTCTTTGCCCCCTAAGGCTAACTTGCTACCCATCTCGTAAAATAGCTACCTTACTAACAGCTTTGGTCTCAGGCAACAGAACTGCTTTATGTAAAAACGGATTTGATTTAGTAAAAAATATTTTCTACTATACTGTATTTTTTTTCCACAGAAGCTTTGGTCATCTTTTACAGTATTAATTTTTTTTTTCCCCGAATACCACCAGCAAATGAGGAAGTGACAAAGACACCCATTAGTTTTTTTTTTTACAAGAACTAATAGTTAGTAGAAAGACAAATCTACCAAAGATAGACAGCCTTCTCCATCACATGATCTGTGGTTACACTTGGCTGTCTGCTGTGTTTCATGCTTCATTACAATAGTTTACTGTTCATCTGCCAACCCAGATGGGCACTTCTAGAAATGCCGCCAGACCCATGTCAGTTATGTTGAGGAATTGCCTCCAACCTTGACAGTCTTCGCAATTTCTGACATACGGTATCATCTGGGCTCTTGAACTCAAGACTCTTTTTTTTAGGCCTTGCCAATACACCATTATAAGTGTATAAATGTACCTTTCTTTACTGACCCATCAGTGGTTTAGGTCTTTGGGCAGGACTGAGAATCGGTTCTACTCCCTGTGTTTGGGACTCTAACTTACGGAACTGTCAGCTACTTAAATTCCTCTCAGTGGGATGTTTCCAAAAAACCTACAACAGCAGGCATGCAAGAGGTATCCAAATCAGATGTCCAAACCACCTCCTTTCAATGCAGAGGAGCAGCGGCTCTTCTCTGAGTTCCCCTCAGATGATTCCTCACCCTATGTCTAGGCAACCCTGGTCCTTGAGTGCCACTATCCTGCTTGTTTTACAAGCAGGATAGTGCTTGCGCCAACAGATCTGATTCAGTGGTTAAATTACCTCTTCATGTTCTGCAGAAGCCTGGTAATCACCCATTTATTCAAATCAGGTGTGTTGGAGCAGAGAAACAAGTAAAACATGCAGGATAGTGGCCCTCGAGGACCAGGGTTGCCTACCCCTGCTCTAGGCCATATCCTAGCCATCCTACAAAGCAAGCTTATTTCAGCTGCTTGTATCTAGGATCTTCTGATTTTGGTCACGATCCATGCCTCATGTCCATTGGTGGGGGTTTGAATAAATTGAAAGATTTACCTTTTGGCTCAGCTCCTTCTTTAGGACAGTACCCCTCTGGGCTGTAACTGATGGTGATTAGTTTGTGATCGACATTCATGAAGGAGTCTCCAGAATATCTCAAAATGTTCACAGAGGTTATACATTTTTTTGTGTCAGTTACCAAGGCTTAAAACCTTGTAGTTCCAATTTTGAACGTGTTCAATAAAACAGCTGTGCGATAAGTTTCTCTCAGAATAGTCACAGAGTTGTGCCTCGAACAGTTCTCATTTTAGTTTCTATAATCCTAGAGTGCAAGAGCTATATTCTGACACCTGCACAGGAGCTATCCTTATAACAGAAAATGTCTCAGGCTACAGCCCTGAATGTCTAAAAACCACGTCAATGATAAATAATAGGTATTTTAAAAAAACAAACTGGTCCAATTCTGCCTTTCTTCATTTCAAGTGTACTCCAGTAGGTTCAATCATAAGAGTGGGAGCGGCTACCAAGGTGAGGGGAAGGTTGTGGGCACAATGAAATAATGCACACAGCTTAGAAAACAGTTTTGGAAGTTCTGCATACAAAAACAAGCAGCTATTTTCAAAAGTAGGCTACGCAAAAGGCGGTCGCTGGGCACTTGGTTGCCAACGCTCAGAATTCAGTGAGACTGCAATCAAAAAATTTGCCTGTTTTCTTGCATTTTTGAGTCTCAAACTAGTCTCAAACAGTCACAGCCCAGTGAGCTACTGGCTAAGGCGACTTTCCTGACTAAAAAGAAGAGCGTATAGAATATGAATTTAAAAAAACTCCCACATTTACAGTAATTTGGGATTTGTAAAACCATTAAACGTACCTTACACAAGCCTGTGTGTGAAATTTGAAGTTTATTGCCAAAGATAGTGTATTCTCCTTGCTGTCAGAAGACAGATGATGTCTGATGGTTACGACTCAAACAGACAGACATGTTTTAGAGCCTCCTGTGTGACACTTAGTGGTAAGGCATGCTTGAAGCCATACTCGAGTATTTTACATTATGTACCATAACAAGCAATAGAAAGGATGTTCAGATCAGAACATGGTGCTCCCGTTCACAAACAGATACAAATTATATGCTCATGCCTCCATCCTGTAATCATGCACGGTCCATAAAAGCCACCGGTCTACAATTTAAGAATCCCTGCTGTTTTGCACTTTGCACCAGCACATTGCACTGTGCTATTACTGCCTTTAAGATCCTTGCACAGATGGCAGGTTCATTTTTATGGAAACATAGCCTTTATTTTCTTTTTGCGTTTAGTTGGTTGTAATTTTCGGAGCTTTTTTTTTTCTCATAATACTTTTAAGATTCTGCTGCTGTTAATTAGTTATTAATAGACATGTTTGTGTTCATTGGGGCTGACTGAGTCTTCTTTTGTGTGGCACGTATTAAGCTTCTTGGTTTTAATGGTAAAGGGAAAATTAGTGGTCTCTACACTGCACAAGCCCAAACTTAGCCTCATCTCGGACTCCCCATCGACCCTGGCTTAGTCCTGAGACTCTGGCAATGAGAGAGATCTCACCCAATAAAGCGCCCTGTGGGGAAAGCCCTGGTCCAATAAGAAGGTCTCCAGAGTTAAAGCTAGGGGATTATTAGCCTGAGCAGGCAGATAGAGCTCCAGGGCAAAGGAGGGGGCACGAGTCGAAGCACAGGGCTGCCCTGTCGCCAAGGCCAGTGGCCTCCTTTAAATGGTTGCTACGAAGTAGGTATCACACATGTGAGAGTAACACACAGTCACGGTCATGGAGGGCATTAAATGGTAACAAAGAGATAGTTATTCTGCAATAATCTGCCCTGCTGAGTGCAAGTTATTCTCCAATAATCAAGAACTGAGGAGCAAGTGCTACTGAGCTGTGATCACAAGAGCATAGTGCTGCATGGTGTTGGGTTCACTGGACACACCCTGAGGTCACACATCATCAACCCAGATGCACACACTTCATTTATCACTTAAATATGCAAGTTATGTGTGTTTACAAGCTTATCGTGTTCACTTACACAGATTCCATTACTTCTGTGGGGGGAAAAAATGACACATAAATCTTTCAAGTTTGAGTAAAACAAGATTTTTTTTTTGTTTATTGCATAACTAAAACAAAATGTTACTAACCACTTGGCAAAGCATGAATGGGTAAAATCATCACTATAAAATTAGGGCTTAAAATCAGATGAAAATGAGCCTTATTTTCTTTTTTTAGGTATTTGGATTGAGTGAGACAAATATGAAGAGCTCCAAAGGGGCAAACACAACGTCACTTATTTCACCTCACACAAAAAGCACATTGCAGATATTAAATATTTCTCTCTCCTTCAAGATGTAAGTTATTATAACTGGTTGAAATTGTATTCAGTTATTCTTCCCAAATCTTCTAGGTAAAAGTTCAAAGTTCTTGGAGATATCATTTTCATTCTTGCTTTTATTCCTCTCTTCTCCGCAGGTCAGCATGTGTGTGTATTCTGGGCTCAGAGTTTCGTCGTGGTGCTGGTGTGCTGGATATACTGTTCGAGTCACCATTCCAGCTCCTCACCTGCGGCTATGATACTTTCATTAGACTGTGGGACCTTCGCCTCAGCCCACAGTAGGTCATCTTTTTTTTCCCCACTTTTGTGTTCAGCTTCAGTGAACATCAGTCAGTGGTTCCTGGGATTTTTTTTTAAACCTTATTACCAACGATATTCTGTAAGCATGAAGCAAAAAATCAACCACTTTAACCTGTACCTCCTGTACTGATGAAGATGAAGGCCTACTTTTCCCAACTCAAACGTTATCAGTATTTTTTTTAACCAGGTCTGTGCCATTTTGTCATCCTTCAGCAGTTGAAACAGAACTCAGAGACGTTTTTCTTGTTTATCGAAGGAATTTAATGCAAATCTTTGCTCTGCCAGCCATGTTTATCGTTTCATTCATGATGACTTTCATCATAAGTTGTAGAAATCTAACATGATACATAAGAAAAGAAAAAAAAAATCAGTAATATCTTAGCATACTGAGCATGTTTTACCAAATATAAGGTTCACACACACACATTCTGCATCTACTTTTCATGGCATGTGCCACATCCTTACATTTTACCTCACATATCATTTAGTTTGTGTCAGTGAACCAGATGGTTTACTGATGCAATTTTCAACCAGTTTGTAAAATGCAGGTAGCTTTATGGATCCTACTTAATATTTTAAAGTCCAACATTCAGGTCATAGATAACAGTATTAATATTAATTTCTGAACAATCTAAAAAAAAAAGGGACAAAAAAACCCCAGACAAACAGAGCGCAGGACAGCCGAGCACACGATAAAAGCTGCCAAAGAGGGATGATGTCACAGTGGGATGGTGGGGACGTGGGCATTGATGCAGGCACCAGCAAAGCACTGTGGCCACCCAAGAAGAAAGTAGTGATAGTGTCAAGGCCAAAAATTGAAAATGAATTTGGAGCGTTATAATAATCAGTGTTTTGATTAGTCAAGGCCAGAGTGCCTCAGAGAAACCTGCTTGGAGTCAGACTGTCTGCCAGTGTTAAGAAAACATGCTCATCTGTGAAGGTAATGCTTTTTCGAGGTGTAACGTTTTGTTTTGCCTTAGAAATAAATAGAAAAGACAGATGTTGTTGCTTCTACGCTGAAGAACAGAGAGGCAAATTGCAAGACTATGTGAAATTGTAATTATAATTGTTGAAATACAAACTTCTCTACCCACAATAATAATGAAGTCTTCAACTTGAATATGAACTCGTGACAAAGATTTATTTAGAGATTTTTTATGGTTGGAGAAGGAAGTCAGATAAAATATTATCCAAGACAGTAACTTGGAGACCTAACCGACCTACTGAACGAATCCAGCAGAGGAGATGGACCTAACCAAACAGAAAATCTTGACTGGGATTTATTATCTGTGCTTGCTTTTATTGCTTTGTCATTACTGCGTGTGGAATGAACAGGGTAATGCACAGAGTGGGTTCATTATTAGTGTGCATGAATTTTGAACTCAACTGGGGTTTTTTTTACCTGTTTGAGTTGAAATTAGCCAAAATTGGCAACTAAATTATTGTTATCTTAGACAATCAATGGCTGCTACAAGCAGATTTTTAAGATGAATCTTTATTATTTCATGAAGAAAAGAGTTATGATATTTCCATCAAAGGCTGTTTGTTGTGAGCGCAGTGAGACTGCTACACATCTGAGTACTCCTACTCATTGGTGACAAAGCAATCTCATTTCTGTAATAATCAACTAAAATTGTAGGTTATTGCATTCTGATGGTCCCCAGCCCTGTGTCATCACTCCATATATGCCAATTGCAGATTTAAGGCCCTGTCCACACTGGAATGGCGTTTCGTGAATATCTTTTTTTAATCATTTCAGCCTTGCATCCACATGGAAACTGCATTTTAGGAGCCCCAAAACTGTACTTCTTTGTAAATGGGTTTCAGAGTGAAATAAATCTTGAAACACCAACTTTGCATATTTCCTTTTGAAAACAATGATATCAAAGTCCCACCTCCTGCCTAACCTACGACCTCTAAGCATGCAGACGTAATAATAATAATGACAGTTTTACATGCTTGCGTTTGTGCTGCAGACGCCAGTTGCACAACTACAGCAAAACTATCATTTACTACAGTATATTACTTCAATGAATAAACAAGGGTATAGAAGATTGCCTTGAGAGTGGCACAAACCCCCTTATTATTACACCAAACCATGTAAGGATAAAAAGATTTTTAGCATTTCATTTTCTGTTAATACTACAACGCAAATGTTGCAGAAAAAGATCAACAATATGCATCAAATATACATTTAACAAGCATGGAAAATCTGAATTTCTTTAAAAGACCACCACTTGTTTATAAAGAATTTAGCTTGATCTGCTTTGAACTTTGTGATTAAAGAAAACCCTTCCCTTCAGCCATCCCTTGCCAGGTACCCTGCCTGAAATCATTCGTTATGTTTGTGTATTTGGACTGACATGACTCCCAGTCAAAACCGTCTTCCACTTTTGTGGTCTTGTAGTTTAATTTGACACAAACTATAAATTCCGCTTTGTCGCTAATCCATAAGAAGGATTCAGTTTTTGCTCTTTCCATCCTGGTCTTTTTTCTTCTTGTGTTTATAGTTCTTACCCAGCGTGTAAAGGCCTGTCCATACTCAAGGAGAAGTCACAAAATCGCATCTCATTCACGTGATGAAAATTGCGTCATTTTGTTTGCGTAGCAGCTTCATCCACCGCTTCACAATAAAAGGCCCTGGTCGAACTTTTTCTTACAGGGGTTTGCGCCAAGTATTGTGTGATTGGTCAGAAGTTGTTGTGGGCGTGTTTATGTAGAAAAGCCAGGGAGCTTTAATGAAGTTATTTTGCTTCTACTACTCTGCTGAGAAGCAGCAGGCCGAGGCTGTTAGAAAATACAGCCGTCTTTACGACTGTTCCAGCAGAACTTAGAAACCTATGAACTTAAAAAGAGAGTGTGGAGACACAGGCGGCTCTTCATGTGTGTGACCATCCCTCAACTGGTTTAATAAACACATCTAGTTGCGGTAAGGGAAGCAAAACTCTGTACAAGGACAGGAGAGTTGAGAAGCCTGCAGTAAGAAACCCATTTTAATGCTGATCCGAGTGTCTCGTGGACGATGAAAGGTGTCTGCAAAAACGAACGTCTCGCAACCACATGAGCGCGAACCGACTTCTTGATGTCTTATGGAATATGCCGGAACCTTAAGGTCTATGTATCTGTTCCACACCTTGTTTCCTGTTTTTGGTCTATTTTTGTGGCAGCGTTACACCGCCACCTACAGACCTGGCATAGGTCTGACAGTGTTCTGGGTCGTTTTCAGGGCTTCAGTGGGGATGAAAGCATTTCTAGAAACTGTCCCGTGTTTATGAGGACATTTTTAGAAACAACAAATAAAAAGATTGTTTTGGAAAAACAGAGTTACATGTGGACAAGGCTTGAGAGTGATTTATCTATCTAACATTCTGCTGCTTTGAATTCAGTCATTCCCATAACTGTCCTCAGCATTAATCTGTGCTCAGAAAAGCAGTAAAGAGTTAGAATCATTCTAAGCCCACTGTTTCATTTGTAGCACAGGAAGCTAATCAACAGTTTTAATGCAACAGCCCACATGTCAGTATTTACCAGCAACGCCCATACCATATTTAGTGAGGACAGTCTTTACTCCAGACAGCAGGGGTTTCAAGGTTTCAGGTTTTGTTTCTTGAGGATCAGTCAAGTAAGACAAATCAGATCTGAATGCCAGATTGCTCTGGGGACTCTAAAAGGATTTGGGACAAGATTGACAGAGGGGGGTCCCCTTTTTAGATATCAATAATTTATGTGGCCAAACCTCACCAACATCAGAAAACTCGAAAGGTTTTCTAAGACATTCAGGTTGTTGGAGGTTGAAGCTCATTGTGGAAGGGAAGAAGACTTAACAAATAAAACAGCAGCTGAGTGTGTAAATATTATACTATATATATATACTGTATCTTAATTTTTGTGGTCTTGTGTTGGAAAATAAATGTATTTTGTATACACTTTAAAAGTTCAGTTTAATAGTTATTTTAGATTGAATTACCAGATGTGGTACACTTTCTGCAGTACAAATTGTAGACCCACAACAGGAAAACACAATACATAAAATTTGGTTTATACAACAGAAGTTATAGGTTTTAGGAGCCACCGTTTGTTTTTATCCTAAAGATGTAAGCAGTGACCTCCCCTAAGAGGTTAGCTAAAATTAGAGTGTGCATGCTGCCCTATTGTCTGCTCCTGGTAACTCTTCATCATTTATTGATGAGGCTGAACTAATGGAGGATTAATGTCTAATGGCAAAAAAAAAAAGGAAAAGAAAAGTACCCATCCCCAAAACGCATCTCGTGACTAAACAACATCCACCGACCTGGTGTGCACATCATGTTATCATGTCTTCAAAGGACTTTACATCAATGTACAATAATTTCTGACTTATTCTAAAGCTTATTTCAAAAATGTAATTAACATTTTATATAATCAGACATAAACCACATTTTTATTTTTTGTGTCTTGTAACTAAAACTAAATAAGATGCTTGGATACTTAAAATATGAGAACATAATACAATTAATCGGACTATTATTCATTGAAGGAATGCACATCACCCTGCGGCCTGTAATGTTAGAGTTTTAGACTAAGAAAATCTTATGTTGAGGAATTATGAAATTCTGGTCCTTTTTGTCACACCTTAAAAATAATGTTATTGTCATGCGATATTGCGAGATGTCAAACTAGGAGTGTGTGTTGTGAATGACTCTCAGCTACTACTACACTAAATGTTTTGCACACTGGTTGAAATATAGCCATTTTTGTGTTATTTTGCTAACACACACGCAAACAGACACTGGCAAAGACACTATTGTTGGCCTTTGCCCTTTCAGTGGCGGGCAACACATATTGACATCAGTTCTTGCACATTTAACCTTTTGTAACAAAAGGATAGATAAGTCTGTGAACTTATATTATATTGACCTGTACTTAAATAAAATACTTTTATTGCTGCCTTTGAACTTTTGAGTATGGACTCAGACAAGAACCTAACTATCTCACTTCTGGTTTAAACTTGCAGCTGTGGCTCAGGAGGACCAGTAGTCATTTTGGAAAGTTGTTGGTTCGATTCTAGCTTTTTTCACCACATGTCAAGACACTGAACCTGATCTGTAAATTGGTGTGTGTGTGTGTGTGTGTGTGTGTGTGTGTGTGTGTGTGTGTGTGTGTGTGTGTGTGTGTGTGTGTGTGTGT
>JAOXNZ010000105.1:9283686-9294511 GCA_028566095.1 Kryptolebias brasiliensis | reverse complement strand
AAGCAACTGGACTACAAATTGAAGTCCAGTTGCTTTTGTTTTTAAACCTTTTTGGATTTACCATTCAGCTGTTTCTTTCAAGACTTGCCTGACTTTTTGTAGGCATTACCGATCTAACTAGCTGCAGTCATTGAGGGCTGATCCCTCCTCTTTCTCATGATCATCCTCGCCTCATGCGGCAAGACTTCCGGCCACAAGATGGCGGTAGTGCACTTTGAAGCCAGACGCAAAGCTGGACGAGAAGAAGAAAAGGGAAGAGGAAGCGCTGGGCTTGTTTTGTTTCCTTAAAGGCCCGTGTTTTGATAATATGCCACGGCTAATTTCACTTCAGTTATATATAAAAAAGATGAGTGTCTAACCATTTTGGACATGGATTCATCGAAGTCAAACGCTGGACAACAACACCCGGCGACGGCGGCCATAGTGCAGGTAACCAGCGTCATCCCCGGCAGCTTTCTGTTTCTGTTGAACAAGTTTCGAAGTTAACTTTAGACAAAGAAAAGTAGCCCTAAAGGTTGATAGGTACGTTGTATTGACATTTGCTTGTACTTGTTTGCTAATGTCATAAGCTTCTGGCTTATTTTATGTTTGAAAAGCCAACTTTGTTAAGTTTCTGAGTTAGTTTCAGCGTGGTAAAAACATTAAAGTCAACATGGTTCACTTGTTGAAGATTTCATGTTACACAAAAGAGCAGCGGTCGAGCTGTCAGGACTGGTGGTGAGACATCCACTTACTCAGTAAGCACTCACTATTAAAGTTTACACCTTGTGTATGGTAATGAAGAACGAGAACATTTCTGAAGAGCTGTTAAAGGATGCCAATGGAGCTACTGGCCAAAATTAATCTAAGCTTTAAAAAAAGATGCCAACATTTTTTATGTGTGAACTGTATGTTATGTGTAAAGAGAAGCATAAAATAAAGCTGCTGCCAGTGGCTCCTCCTGGTTACCGTGGAAACCACTCCCTGACTGCCAAGTTAATGAGAGGCAGACAAAAAAAATGCAGACTGAAAGGTAAGCCTCGGACAAACAGTCGCTGTGTGAAAACTGAAGGTCGGGGGGGTTGAGACAAAACTGTAAGTCCTATAGCAGTGAGAGACACACCGGGTGATAGAAGACAAAAATGCCTATGTTTTGAGGTATAATTTTACATGCACCAAATAGGGTTGTGGGGAATACGAGGAGTTTGTTTGCAAACAATTTAGAAATTTTAGACAATTCAAAATGTAGTGTGTGAGATCATTAACTGTCAGTTGAACATTTCATGGAAAAATGTGTACAAATCATAAAACCTAAACTGTAACTGTGTAAAAACCATAAAAGGTATAAAAAAAAATGTCAGTTCACACATGCAAAATCCAACTTTCTGTGACCCGCTTAAACCTTTACTTTGAAGTATCCCTGAGCTAAAAAAAAAAAGTACTACAGCGCCATATTTTCTTTTGTTGGACATACTGCTACCAAAAGTCACAGCACAATAATCCCAATTGAGCTGAACATTTTGTGTTGTTTGCATGTTATTTTAAAGCAGCGTGACTAGATGCAGGACAAAATCTTTGAACAAAATAGTATTAAGGGTGCTTCAATGTTAACTTTATGCATTTGCACCCATAAATACAGTAAATATGCTGTCAAACACAGGATAGTAAATACATTGTGACTAAGGTCTTGTGGGTGTCACATCTTGTAAGTGGAAACCTTCAGGATTGTGTGAATAAGAGAATATCTATATTTTTTGTCATTAACAGGCCAGTCTGGTATGCCATGGTGTAAACAACCAGAGCTACATCTGCAAAACGGGCCATTGCTGTAAAGAGACTGAGTGCTGCAACTTTTATGAAGAGTGGTGTGAGTTACCCTCCTCTTCTTCATTCTGTCTTTACATAGTGGCTCTTCATCTATCGCAGAAGGTGAACCAAACAAGTGGTAGCCTATAATCTGCAGTGAGGAGAGGTTATCTGATCCCCTGCTGAATTTGTAGGTTTGCTCTCTTAGTAGAAGTAACCAGTTTGTGCTTTTTTTAGAAAAGGTTTGTTTTATTGGACATAGACAAAATGTCAATTAAAAATGACATAAAAGTTACAAATTGCTATCATTGAATGAAATAAGCATTTGATCCACTACAGTCCAGCTCAAATTTTGTCTCCCAAACAAACTGGATTGTGCGCCCATGTGGCACACAGATTACAGTCAATCTGTCAGTCAGTCAAATACAGAAGCTCGTGGTCTCATCTTGTCATGTATATAAAGCCAAAGAGATGTCAAAGGACGTCAAAGACAAGTTAGTAGATCTGCACAGGGCTGGAATGGACTACAAGACCATCAGCAAGAAGTTTGGTGGCAAGGTGACAGTTGTTGATGCAATTTTTTTGTGCATATGGAAGACCTGATGAAACGACAAACACTCGCTCTCTGTCTGGAGCTCCCTGCAAAATCTCGAGCAAAATGTTTTGGTCAGATGAGACCAAAATCAAACTCTTCAGCATCAACTCGACCCGCTGTGTTTGGAAATAAGAGAATTCCCAAAGAACACCATCCCCACAGTCAAGCACGGAAGTGGAAGCATTATGGTTTTGGGCTGTTTTTCTGCTAAGATTACTGGATAGCTCCACCACATCGAGGGGCCATATGGATGGGGCTATGTTAGCGGTGGGGCGAAAATTGATTTTTACATGTGTCACATTGTGGGCATGGAAGATTCTGAACTGATTTTCAAATGTCAAAAATGGGTTTTGTTAATGTTAATTAATGTAACGTTGAGGAACACAAAAGGTGGAACTCGTAAATGTGGAAGTGTAGAGCTCAGACAGTTTATGGTGTGCACCTAACAGGCAAGATGCACAAGATGGCTAAGCGAGATGTAAGCTTGGAACTAAATTACCTGGAAGTATACAAATACTTCACTTTTTACCAAGTAGTCACACAGGGGGAACTGTGGGAAATGCATCAAGATAATGGAAACGCATTGGTAATTGTTTAATGATTGCATCGCAACCCTCTGACTTGTAATCAAATCATGAGGTGCCTAAAGATTCCCACTCCTAGGACATGTCTTGGATGAGAACCTTCTTCCCTCAGCCAGAACACTGAGGATGGGTCATGGATGAGTCTTCCAGCAGACCGTGACCTAAAACATACCACTGAGACAATAAAAATGTGGCTACAGAAGAAGCACATTAGGTTATGGAGTGACCTACCCAGTCTCCAGACCTCAGTCCTGTAGAAAATCTGTGGAGGGAGTTGCCAAGCAGCAGCCAACAAACCTAAAGGACTTGGAGAGTTCCTGTAAAGAGGAGTGGGCCAAAATCCCTCTTGAGATGTGTGCAAACCTGGTGAGCAATTCCAAGAAATATCTTACTGCTGCACTTGCCCCAAAGATTTCTTCACCAAGTCCTGCTTTGCTTGGAGCAAAAGTATTTATTTCACTAAATTACATACAGATCAATTTGTAACTTGAATGAAATGTTTTATAGCTGATATTTTGTCTCTCTATATTAAATTTAAACTACCATTAAAAATAAAGAACGTATTTTTCTTGGTACCAATCAAACTTGCTTAAGTGCAAATTTAAACTCAAATAATTACGTCTATATTGTGCTGCTGCTTTCAAGAAATTTCAGTAATCTACACACATCTGTAAATAAGTGAGTTTAATACTCATTAAGACAGCAGCTATTTTTTTAACCCACTCCAATATGAGCAAAAGTTCACATATAAGCAATCTGAATTGATCATCTAGTGTTTGCACTTAGGAAGTTTGGAATATTTTGTAACAAGATGTTTTGCCAAATATGTGTTTTAAAGTCATAAATTGTAGCACTTTTTCACTACAGGCTGAGTTTTGAACATTTATCTAAAGACAGAAACTGTGCAGACGTTGGTTTTGTGTTTGAATTTTACACCATTTGTCAGAGTTTGCAGAACACGTCTTTGATGATGTACTGTGGGATGTCTGTAGGGTTCTGGCTAGTGTGGGCTCTGATCATCATCCTGACATGCTTCTGTGTGTGTCAGCACTGGCGGGCCAAGCAGCGTTTCCAGCAGCAACGCCGACAGAATGAGATCAATCTCATTGCCTACAGAGAGGCTCACAACAACTCCCAGCTGCCCCTCTATCTCAGTAGGTTTTTTTTTCTGATTCAAACTGTCTGGCATCTTGTTTCAGTCATGGGAAAAAGAAAGTCCACCCTCTTTCAATCCTAAGGTTTTATGTATCAGAACATAATAAAATTGACCTGGTCTTTACCAGGTTCAAAAATTATACAAATTTAACCTCAAATGTACACAACCATCTGATTTAGTAGGGGAAGTATCAGCCAGGTGCTGCTCATCCAAGGTCTTGATTACTCGATCATCATCAGTGTGACTACCTCTATAAAAGCAGGAGTTTCAACAGTTTGCTGCT
This sequence comes from Kryptolebias brasiliensis, assembly GCA_028566095.1. Taxonomy (NCBI): domain Eukaryota; kingdom Metazoa; phylum Chordata; class Actinopteri; order Cyprinodontiformes; family Rivulidae; genus Kryptolebias; species Kryptolebias brasiliensis. The sequence goes on along the minus strand of JAOXNZ010000105.1, from coordinate 9,290,108 downwards.
CTGAAGCGTACAGGTGTGTGTTAACACAATGCCAAGACGGAAAGACATCAGCAATGACCTTAGAGAAGCAACTGTTGTTGCCCATCAACCTGGGAAGGGTTAAAGGTCATTTACAAACAACTCAGAGTTCATCATTCTGCAGAGAGAAAGATTACTCACAAGTGGAAATCATTTAAGACATTTGCCAATCTTCCCAGGTGTGGACGTTCCAGCAAATTCTCCCCAAGGTCAGACTGTGTAATTCTTGGAGAGTTGACTAAAAACCCAACAGCTCCATCTCAGACTCTACAAGCTTCAGCTATCAGGTTAAAGTTTAGGACACAAAGATTGGAAAAAGACTGAACAAATAACGCTTGTTAGGACAGGTTGTTAGGAGAAATCCTTATTTCTCTAAAAACATGTCAGCATGACTTAGGTTTGTAAAGTTTCATCTGAATGAAGGACAAGACTTCTGGATTAAGTTTTTTTTTTTTGACAGATGAGACCAGGTTATGTTAGAATAGTTTTGGAACCTGGTAAAGATCAGATTGTTTTTATGTCCTAAAATGTAAAACCATAGAACTGAAAAAGGGTGGACTTTCTTTTTCCCATGACAGTACCAGGACGCATTCTGCATATGTTTTTATGACTCACATTACCAACCATATATATCAGATCATTTTGAAGTATAGTGGAAATATGAAAGATTATCAGATTCTTTCTGGTTATGATCAAATATTGTGCATCTGTACATTAAGGGCTTGATGCAACGTAAGCTGAGTAGAGTTTGTGAAAGAATGTGCTTTAATATGAATAGTAAACAAGTAAAACCTGAATATGTAAATAGTTTGCTTGTTTTCCCCAAGTGTTTTCCCCAGTTGTCTGGGATTCACTGTGTTCTCTCCAGGACTTTTGCCCGTCTACCTTCTGCCAGCCTACGAAGACGCAGTCAACCGCCCAGCTACACCTCCTCCTCCTTACACCCCTCTGCAGCCTGCACCTCTGCTCTCTGACCCACCCGAGGAAGCCGCCGTCTCCCCACTGGCCGTCTCCGTCTCCATCGGTGCTGACGCAGCTGACGAGACTCCAGAGACTCCAGAGGCCACACAAATCCAGTCTCACAGCGTCAACAACCATAACAAAGACTTAACGCCAGGCAGGTACCGGCGCTTCACAGGGGATTCTGGGATCGAAGTGTGTGATGGCCAGGATCTGTGGGATCAACAGGATTTTTTTGAAGACGGAGAAATGCTGGAAGAAGAGGGGGCAAGGCAGCTAGAAGAGCAACATGATGACTATGATTCCCAGACTGTTGAACGTAATCATATTGGTGCGATTGTCAGTACACCTGCAGCTGCCAACACACAACCAAAGTCTCTTTGGTGATTCAGAAAGGTACTTGTATCTGATTTGCAGATTATATCCTTGGTACTAAAAAGTTTAGCCTGTTTGTACAACATTAGTGTACGTGATTCATCTTAAAAGGAATGAGAATAAATATTTTGATTATTTCAAAGCCTTAAAGTAGCATTAAGCAAGTTTTCGATTGAACCATTACGTACATTCTATTGTTATTATTATAAACTGGTCAACCCAGTGTCCTGTTAGCAAGATCTTGATTTCTATACATGGATACTTGAAAGTTGTCATTTACATGACAGCATCTGGCTAAATTTGCTCATAGAATACTGGTGACAAAAACTTTAGTCACATATTTTATGGTGCTCGTGTGCAAAAGGGCCTGAAAAGTGCACTTACAACATGTGAGATAAAATAATGACATTTATGAAAACAATTTAAAGGGATGATATGTGCCCCATATCAGCGATGATCAACAAATAGTAGTTTGTAGTCGTAATCGTGGTCCCAGGGTGAGATCACTGTACAGGGAAAGAACGGCTTCTTGGTTAAAATGATCTAGTTTTACTGTTTTGATTCATTATGTTGTTAAAGCGCTGAATGGTTGGTGCTCATGTCTAACTGGCCGCATCCCAGTGCCAAAAGTGATGCCTAGGATGGACAGTTGTGCTCAGACATTTAAATACGCCTGTAGGACTGTATTGATGCCTATAGGCATATTTAAATCACTAAAATTAAGATAAATTTGAAATAGAATGTCATATGCATTTGATCATTGAAAGGTTTCAGTGACTAAAAAGGTTAAAAATGTCCCTTTTTTTGTGAGTTTTTTTTAACTGTAATGTTGGCGGTCGTCGTAAAGCCGAAACAGTCCGACCTTTGAGTCCTACACTGGGTGAGGTTATTATGACTGGCTGCAGATACTGTAGATATGCTCCCTGAGTCTGGTTCTTCCTGTTCAGACACTTTGTTCTCTCCTCTGTTATCTGTCACTTTCAGCACGCTCAGGCCAGCGAACTGAATCAAACTGAAGATTGGTTTTGGTTTTCGTAGCTTCAAGCAGTAAAAAGGGAGGGTGCGTCTCCCTTGCTCAACAAGTCGGCACAGGCTCCACCCCTTTAACCCAACAGCTGATATCCGAGCCACCTTTTAGTGCAATTTGATTATTCTCATTTAACCACATTTAACGCCCGCAGGACTTGTGTGTCTTTGTACTTTTCCCCAAAAGCTTCCGCACATGTCAGATTTGATTCAGTCCCTGCTGCGATTAGTTAACAAGCCAAAAATGTGTGCGTAAAGAAAGATGGAGAGCATATCTAACATAGTGCAGCTTAAGGTTCTAATGGGTTGTAAATGTGTGATGAAGCTGTTGCTGAAACACAAAAAAAATCTCTTCTTCTTAATGAGGGAACCAGCTGAGAGCTATGCAGCATTAATGGTGATCTTTAGCACTTGTTTCACTCCATGTACATTTGGGATGTTCTTTATAACAGTTGTCTGACAAATGAAAGTATTTTTGCATTTTGTACAAATTATGACATTAAAAGTTATGAAAAACAAGTATATTATTTGTCTTTATGACTGTAGAAGACTAAAATGTAAAAGATTTAAGCACGTTTCTCTTGTCTGTTTAGTGTTTGTGTTGATTTCTCATTTTCACACTCAATCTCAGATGGAATCCTGAATCGAAGCTGTGTTTAAGTCAGGTCTATGTTGGCTTCATGAAGACTACCATTAAATTTAATAGCAAAACAACAATATATTTTTTAACATTGCTTCCTCTCCATAATTTCAGTGAGAAATGTAACGGGGAGAGTGTACATTCTTAATTTTAGACTAAGATTTGTTAATTTTACACTCCAAATTATGCTCTGTAGTTAAAATGAGTTGCGCTTGCTTGCAAATTGGCTCCGCTTCCCATCAAAACAAGGTTTCTGCTTTCAGCTTAATGCCTTTTTTGACAAGTATCCTAAGCCCTTCCTGTGTGACATCTATGTTCTGCATTAAGATGTGGCTAAATTCAGCAACATCTGCACCTTGAATTAGCCAAAAGCTTGCAAATGACCTTGCTTGTTTATTTTTTTTAAACTCTATTCAAGCAGGATGTCTGGGTTTCCCTCCTGGTCCTGTTGCCTCTGTAGCCTGGCCACAGATCAGCAGGAGGCAAAGGATGGATGGATAAATTAACCAGGAAAAACACTCAGAAATATATATATATATATATATAAATTACATCTCTGTAGTCGAACAAATATGAAAGTAGCAGATACAAGTCTTGTTTTAGCCTTAAACGGTAAACAAGACTTGATTCTAAAGAAGAAACAAGTTTTAACTTCACTTTTATCAGCTGCTGGATGTGAGATTTGAAGGCGATAAGTGCTATATGTTAGCATAAATTGTATGTACACATACAATGGTGAAATTTGTTCTCTGCGTTTTGATCCATCACACATTTGGAGCAGCAGGCAGCTACTTAAGCGCCCAGGGAGTAATTAGGCATTAGGTGTCTTGCTCAAGGACACTGTGACATATGGGCATGGGGGGAGAATCAAACCTGCCACTCTCTGTCCAAAGTTGGCCGCCTTACCACTGTGCCATAGCTGTCTTGAATGAGAGAGACTCATCAATCAGGATTCCTAATTATTTGTGTTGAGACTCTAACTCATTCTCTGAATCATGAATAGTAGTGACAGACCAACCAAATGTTTGTCAGCTGGTTTTGATTGTATTGAAAAAAGTTATCTAAATTCAGGCCAACAACTTAAAAAAGCAAATATTCTACAAGAAAAAGTTTCCATTAACGATTCTGATGTGTGTTTGGGATTATTGTCCTGTTGGAACATCCAGCTGTGTCCAAGTTTCAACAGTCCAGCTGTTGACCTGAAGAGCTTGAAGGTAGTGCTCTGTCGTTATTCCATCCATTTTGTGCAATGCACCAGTACCACAGCATGATGCTATGACCACCATGCTTGACAGTTGGTACAGCGTTCTTAATGTCTGAAAGCCTCACCTCGACTTCTCCAAGCCTACTTCTTTTTATTGTGGCCAAATAACTCAGTCTTTCTCTTGTGTGATCATTAACCGTTTCCCCAGAAGACATTTGGCTTTTGGAGCAGAGGCTTCTCTCTTAGTCGGCAACCTCTCAGTCCGTGATGTAAAACCGGCTTCACTGTGGACACTGGTGTTCCAGCAGTTTCCAGTTCATAGCAGGCTTGAGCCTTGGAAGCTCTTGGGTTGTTCCTGAACATCCAAACCGCTTTCCTTTCATCCGAGGGCGACAAATAAGCATTGGTCAATCCAATGAGTGGTGTCAAACAAATCCTTTTATTTCTGGCAAAGAGAAACTACCAGCTGTAGTCAATCATGATCACTAACAAGAAGTTAACAGGCCTTAGCTTTGTCAAGCTAAAAGACAAACTTTAACCCACGTGACCACTTCTTAAAAAATGTAAGTGAATGTATGTATTTATATGAGCCCACATTTATAATTTTGACAGTGTGTGCATTAGAAAAAATCCACAATAAATTCAAACTTTTTAAAAATCATTTAAAAACCCATTATGACAAGAACTGTTTTCTACAGTACTTGTTCCATTTCAGTTTTTATTTCCAAATATTTATTTGACAACAGTCTATTCTCAGTACCTCAGCCCACGTTATGTATATAAAACAGACAATTATTCTATATTTTAATTTGACGTCATGTTCAGAGCACACTGCAGCATAAACCATCCTTAAATACTTCCTCCTGTGCAGCAGGTGGCAGTATGCACTTTTTTAATGAAAAGGTACTCTGTAGAGTTGGTTAGTATGGATCAGCTGAACGAACGCCTTGCTGTAAATGGCTGTTACTAATCATTTTTGATTTAAGAAAGTACTTCAGTATCTCAACGATCAACAGACTCTGCCATCCTCTGAGTTTATTCGCTACCATCACAATACGTAGTCCAGGTAATAGTCCAGAGGGTCCCTTCAGTTGATCCAATCTAGCGCCTACTCGCGTTTGCGCCGAATCTGCAATGCGCATGCGCTGCCCACAAAGTCTTTCCCCAAGTTGACACAAGGAAGGTAGGTGTTGTTCGTAGAGTCCTTGTTATTAAGCGCGTATTATAAAGAATGTTTAACTACAAATGAAATACCGACTTCAACCGTTTATTCCTTCATGTGCTGTTCTTCAGCGTGTCTTATGCTAACAAGCTACCTATTTGAAGCTAGTTGTACCAGCAGCTGCAGCTGCCTGAAGAAGAATGTGTCGCAAGATAGAAACAGGATAACTGCAGTAACACTCGATTTCATGCTATTAGAGTCTGAAGTTACACCTTCAGGACAGAACTCTGAGCTGACTTCAGCTGAGCCACATTTATGTTAATTAAGTAGTATTTATAGAAAAGCCTAGTAACCTGAGGGGGGAAACACCCGGTTTCTTACCGCGGTGAAGTTAGTTTCAGGTTGGTTATTCGTTGGTTGTTATAATATTAATAACTAGAAAATGTTCTGAAGAAATTTTGAGTGGTGCCAAAGCAGCTACTGCTGAAAGTTGCAGCATAACTTCGTATTCATCTAAGCTAAGAAAAAAAATTCCCTCATTTTGGTATACATGAACTGTATAAGAAGTGTAAAGAGAGCCGAGATCAAAAGAAATGTTAAAGCTGCTGCCAGACTCGTGGTCACCATGGTAACCACACACCTGTGTCTGCCAGGTTAATGAGAATAAAAATGCAAGCCACTATGCAAAAATCAGACCTTACAAACTCAGAAGGCACATGTGAATGTTTGTGTTTCTTCAGTGTTTCATGTAGGAGCAATGAGTTTAAGAAAGACCCTTCACTTCCAGTTTTGAAAAGAGTATTTTGAGTTAGAATATAACCAAAATCTATGAAAGGCTGGGTTGTACTCTCTGCATTTAGGGGAGGTTTGAGAGAAAACTGTAAGTCCTGTAGCAGTGAAAGACACATAGGGTGAAAGAAGACAAAAATACCCACGTTTAGATGTAGAATTTGTACATGTACCAAGAAGAGCTGTGGGAGTAAAAAAAAAAGTTTGTTTGTAAAATATTTGAAAATTTTAGACGGCTCAGAAGTTAG
>JAOXNZ010000105.1:9225648-9240194 GCA_028566095.1 Kryptolebias brasiliensis | reverse complement strand
AGGCCCCAGGCCGGGATTCGAACCTGCAACCTTCTTGCTGAGAGGCGACAGCTCTAACCACTACGCCGCTGTGCCACCCACATTACATAATATGTAAAAAAAAAAAAAAAAAAAGAAAAAAAAAGCCACCTTGTCTGATGTCCAATAATTGAACAAGTAATTTCAACTGCTATACAGTCATGGGAGTATTTGTTTTCTGTATAATTTCTGTATGATTTTATCAGTGTCTGATGTCATTGTGGAAAAATATTGGCCCAGTCTTTTTTTCAACGTTGCTTCAGTTCATTGAGGTTTGCTGACATTGTTGTCTGAACAGCTCTCTTGAAGTTCCACCACAGCATTTCAGTCAGGTTGAGGTCTGGACTGTGACTTGACCTTTGCAACACCTTGATTCTTCTTTTTTCAGCCATTTTGTTGTAGATCAGCTGCTGTGTTTGGGATCATTGTTCTGTTGCATCATGACCCAGTTTGTAGAGTAGAGTCTGTAGAGTCTGAGATGGAGCTTTTGGGGTTTTTGTCATTCCTCTGGGAATGGCACGGTCTGACCTTGGGGTGAACTGGCTGGGACGTCCACTCCTGGGAAGATTGGCAGCTGTCCTAAATGTTTTCCACTTGTGAAGGATGGAAATGATCTTTAACCCTTTCCAGATTGACAGGCAGCAACAGTTCTCTGAGGCCATTGCTGGTGTCTTTCATCCATGGCATTGTGTTAACACACAGCTGCTCTGGAGCAAACATTTATAACGGTGGTCACATTCACTGATGATCCGTTAATGAAATGCATTTGATTAGCAGCATGAAATTAAAAATGATGGACTTTCTTTTCCCTGACTGTGGGGTATTTCAGTGAACAAACTGAGGTAAAAGGTGAGACAACAGAAAGAAAGGCAGATTTACCTATTTTTAAAAAAGAAGCAATATTATTATAGCATACATTCTAAAATAAAGTTTTAAAAGAATCATTTGTATTATGTTTGGATTTGGATAATGATGTTTTAGTACATTCATGTTTTAGTTTATACTTTTCCTTTTATTATTGAATGTTTTGACCTCTTTGTATTTTTAAATCTGTATTAAAAACATGTAAAATTAGGTATATAACAGTGTGTCCACAGGTGAGCTTAACCGACACAGTGTGTGAAGCAAAAATACCTGGTATAAGCCAAGGTAAATAAGGTGTACAAGCATGTGATACTTGCAGATTGTCAGCATTTAGTTTTGCTTTTGTGCACATTTTCTTTTATTAATGTCAAGCTAGTTTTTTGTTTATTTGTGTTATTTAGTTATAATTAGAAGTGGGAAAGAGAGAAGTTCTATGTAGCAAATGTTTCCAACACATTTATTCACCTGTTTGTTTTTTTAACCCATGCTGTTTTACATTATGCATGCATAGGCAAATTTTGTTTGGGCTATTGTTGTATTAACTTGTATTTTTTATTATTTTCCTATCCTCCACTTGCTGTGTTTGTTTCACTCTCTAACCTGCAAAAATATTTAGCATTTGTAAAATAATAATAAAAAAAAAAGGATGAACTTTTAATTATTTCTGTTGTACTGTTTTGGGGTCCTCTCCCATTGAATAATTACACACGCCTGACTGTGGTTTGCGGCGTTGTTGAAGTTAACACATTACAGGAGCTAACTCTTCAGAAATAAAACAGAAAATGCAAATTAAATAAAAGTGATTCTAGCATATGCTTTGACATTTGTTTTATTGCAGAAAGTACAAACTAGAAAATAGGACATAAGCAGGCCCAGAAAAAAATGAATAAAATAACAAAACAAGAAATCTAAAGCTTTGAAACTCTACATACATCAATTTAATGGGATTTAAAGGGTCTACAGTCATGGGGTTAAAAAAGTCCACCATCTTTCAATTTGAGGATTTTACATATTAGGACATAATAAAATGATCTGGTCTTTACCAGGTTCTAAAATGATTAAACTCAAACCTCAAGTGAACAAAAACACACAACATATGAGGGAAAGTAGCAGTCAAACTGCTGTAGAACTGCTAAGATGCCAGTTCTACAGAACACCACTTTAATTTTCACTTGTTACAAGCATAACATTTCCATTACAAAACAACCCAAAACATCTATAGCCTTGTCCCATAAGTTTGTCTCAGTTCATTGTATTCATCCCTGGATTTAAAAACAGAACTAAATTAAATTTAAAAACCTACCAAAATATAAATGACAGCAATTAAGGGCTTATATTTACAATTAAACTTTTGCAATCTATACCTATTCTGTAATATAAATTTTTCCTGCAAAATGGATAAGAAAAGTAAAAAGAAAAAAACCCTGAAATTACTGTATAAATTCAGCCTTAAGTGAAAAATCGGCCACAGCTCCATCTATTACTTCACCCACACGTGGCCTGTAGTGATTATGATTTTCACAAAGTATTAAAATGTGTTGGAGTACCTACAGAACAACACCTTATCGTTCAGCTACACTTGTCTTTGATGTTATAGTATGTGTGTGCTTCTGCACATGGACTGAAACTTAAGTTTGGCAGTCAAACTGAAAGCACAATAATTAGTGCTGAAGTACAAAATCTTAAACTTAATTTTCCATTCCCTTTTCCTTTTCATTCATTTTAAAAGTAGAAATCAGTAAAAATGTAGGCCATCACGAAATTTGAATCAAACATTAATGACAAGAAGAAGAAGAAATGGCAGATATTTATGGGTGATGTTTAGGCCTTGTGATATTTACACCTCCTATCTACAGGCAGAGTTTTTGATGAGAACTCTACTAACTAAACACTTTTTGGCATATCTGTGTGGACTCAAGATACAAAGATTTTGAAAAATGATGACTCCGGAACCATAAAGTTCAAGCCTGCCATGAAATAGAAACTGCTGGAACACCAGTTTTAATATGAAGCCAGTTTTACAGAGGGGTTGCCAACCAAGAAAGAAGCACCTCCTCTAAAAGCCACATCTTAAAGCTGGCCTGAAATTTGCAGCTGCCCTCATGGACAAGCCAAATGCCTTCTGCAGAAAAGTTTTATGGTCAGACAAGACAAAGCCTGAGCCACATGGTTATAATGAGAAGTATGTTTAAAGTAGTCAAGGAGGCGTTTAAACCCTAAGAACAGGGTAGCAACTCTCAAGCACGATGGGGGTAGCATCATGCTGTGAGGCTGCCTGTGGTATCGGTGCAGTGCTTAAAGTGAATTAAATAACAATAAACAAGGAGGACTACCTCCTAATTCTTCAGATCAACAGGTAGATGTTTAAAACTTGGGACATAATTTGGTCCCACAGGACAAGGATCCCAAACACACATCAGAAGTGTTTACTGTTTTCTGATTGGATAAAGCAGGTTAATGTTAAACTTCTGGAATGGCCTTCCCAAAGTCCCGACATCAACAGCAAGCAAACACACGGCCAGAATTATGCTAGAAGCTTGATGAAAGCCAAAACCGTGTGGTCGAGGAGATGCAACCTGCTAAAGAACCATGTGTGGATTAGAAAAAAAAAAAATCAATAAATTCCACAAAATTATACGCCATCCAACCTCCTTAATGGGTGTATGTAAACCTCTGACTGCAGCTCAGCATAATGTTGACGTCCATTAACGCTGCACAGATGCAGGTGGTGCTCCATGTGGATGGATGGAGGAGCGTAGTCGTAACACTATTTGAGGCTGAACAGCTCATCTGTCTTTGTTGCAATACAGACAGAAAAAGGAGGACGTACCACAAGCTCTGGGTTGGGTTCACAGCTGTTTGGCGAGGCTGAGAAAGCTCGCCATTCACCATTCAAAGAACAAGAATAAAAGATAAAGTCATAAGCCATGAGAAGTTTATTCATGACAAAAACATCAAAACTTACATTTTTTTGAGGAAAACAGAATAAATTTCATAAGATTAAAAACTTTCAGACAGGGACTTTAAAAATGCTCGTACAAGCCATCTGTCTGTATCGCATCATAACGCAGACCATAAGTAAAGTTCTTTATGGGCTTTTGCTCTAACTTAGCAATATATTAATTTATTTCAGAGTATTAAAGAGGACAAGTGTCAGTCAAATCACAATTACACTCATCCCAATTGTTTTTTGGAATAGGAATTCGGGGTATTTTAGCCTCTCAGTGAGGTGTACTGCTGATGTCATCTTAGTGGTGGTTGAAGTGCAAGAAGCAGAACCAAAACCATTAAAAAAATAACACTGACAGTATCATATAATGAAGTATCATAAAGTAAGGTTACTACCAGCCAGTCTATCCATGGGGTAATTCAAAAGGCTTTCATTTCTGTACATACACATTTTTACAGTGTTTATATTTTTACCACGTGTCGGTGCTTCCCTAAAGACCATTTTTATTGTTTTTTATCTGGTAATTGCAGGCGTGCAGTAAGAGTGCAACTGTACATGTATTTGTACTGACCGTCACGGTACAGACGTCAGAGCCAATCATACGAAGAAGACCTATCTAGATGAGGGAACACATGTATTTTTTATTTATTTGCTGTTTGCCAACTGCCTCAAAATAATATGAGTAAAAGAAGAGACTGTTTAAAGCACGCTATGCTGAAACAAAACAAAAATGCCTCATTCTGACAAAACACAGGACATATAGAAAGCTAAAGAAGTCGTATTTCATGTATGGCAAGCCAAAAGGGTCATAATTCATGTGCTTTGAAATGCCTTCTAGAATCTAATAAAGCGTTAAAACACACCACCAAGCTTGTAATTAGCACCACCTGTGTATGAACAACCCATTAGTTTCTTACCTTTTAAAAATGTTATTTGTAATACTGTTTGGAGATGAATGCTATGTATTGCCTTTTATTGTGTATCAAGTTTAGGGCAAACAAAACAAATACTCCCTTTTTGAAGTATTAACAGAAAGATACCTTTCAGTTTGGAAGTTTATCAAACTTTTTAACACATAGATTGTAAGACACCATTTACAGTTTAAATTGGACAAATAAGACAGTACATCAGGACTTTTGTAATTACCAGTTGAGAAATCCTAATTTTCTGTACACTTGGGGATGGTTATGGTCTTTTTAAAATAAGACAAAAGTATTTGTTTCTTTCTCCTGTTGTACCAAACTGTGACTCCAAAACCAAAGTACACTATATTGCAAAAAGTAATCGCTCGTCCCTCTTCACACACATACCAACTTGACTAACATCCCATTCTTAATCCATAAGGTTTAATATGATGTTGGCCCACCCTTTGCAGCTATGCCAGATTAAATTCTTATGGGAAGGCTTTCCACAAGGTTTAGTAGTGTCTATATAGGAATTTTTCACCATTCGCATTTGTGAGGTAAGACACTGATGTTAGACAGAAGGCCTGGCTCGCAGTCTCTAATTCATCCCAAAGGTGTTCTGTTGGGTTGAGGTCAGGACTCTGTGCAGGCCAGTCAAGTTCTTCCACACCATACTCGCTCATCCATGTCTTTACGGACCTTGCTTTGTGCTCTGGTGTGTAGTCAGGTTGGAACAGGAAGGAGCCATCCCCAAACTGTTCCCACAAAGTTGGGAACATGAAATTGTCCAAAATGTCTTGGTATGCTGAAGCATTAAGAGTTCCTTTCACTGGAACTAAGCAGCCGAGCCCAACTCCTGAAAAACAACCCCATCTCCACTGCCCTAGAGTCCAGTGGCGGATTGGATGCAGGTGCTTGGCCATGGAAACCCATTCCATGAAGCTCTCTGCACACTGTTCTTGATCTAATCTGAAGGCCACATGAAGTTTGGAGGTCTGTAGCTATTACCTCTGCAGAACATTGGTGACCTTTGTGCACTACTTTTGTAATAATCCCACTAACAGCTGACTGTGGAATATTTAGTAGCGAGGAAATTTCATGACTGGACTTATTGCACAGATGGCGTCCTATCCTGGTACCACGCTGGAATTCAGTGAGCTCCTGAGAGAGACCCATTCTTTCACAAATGTTTGTAGAAGCAGTCTGCATGACTAGGTGCTGGATTTTATACAACTGTAGCCATGGAGGTGATCGGAACACCTGAATTCAATAATATGGATGGGTGAGGGAATACGTTTGGCAATATAGTGTAGGTACTGAACCATGATTTACAGTTGAAACCAGATGTTTACATTCACTGTATAAAAATACACAACCTTTTTTTTTTTTCCAAACTGCCTGACAAAAATTCAGACTAAACCTTTCTTGTTTTAGGTCAGTTAGGATTCCCGAAATTATTTCTATTTGCTAAAGGCCCGAATTCCAAGAGAGAGAATTTTTGGGGAAAAGCCTTTACGGCTTTCTTTAAAGACACAAGTTTATATACATGCTTTGTTAACCATCTAGTTTCAACTGCATGTGTACTGTCACACCCCTAGTATGCAGAAATTACATATTTGTGCAGATACTATTTAGGACTTGCTGGCCAGCTTAGTGGATCCAGGCAGTTCCATCTTGATTGCTGCAGGAGAAAAACTGAAGTCTGTGATTGTGTCAGTCAAGTTACTCACAGTGAGTACCAGCAGGCAGGACTGCATGGGAAGTTAATGGTGAACAGAGGCCTGAACTACTGGTGAGGTTTTAGAAATCAGCAGCATGTTTCATCAAACTATCAGACAAGACGTTTTCCAGGGAGGTAGCCCTTCATGCTGTGGTGGTCTGAATGGGAGCTGTCAGGTGAACAGAAGCTGTGCTGTGATGACCTGTTTCCAAACTGTAGACACAAACTGCAAAGTCAATGTGTGATCGGTGTCTTTGGGGCTCATCCTGGATCCGTTCCTCACCCCAAACATCATCTTGTTCTCAAGTTATCAAATCCATGTGAAGCCATGAAGACGTACACAAACTGCTTTTGTTTTTGTAATACATCGAAGTGGATGAACTGCTACACCGGGAGAAACAAGTGAGGCTATCATCCAAAACTTGGCTGGAATAGTGTCTGAGTTTGGCAGATCAGGTCCGTCAGTACAATGGATGATACCTTCTCACCCGTGGAAGAACAGCAGAAGAGTAAAGGTGACAAGTGTGGTGACTGTTGTCAGTTTTCAGCCAGTGACAGTGCCAGAGCTGCCTGAAGTGCTGCTTCTTCATCAATGCTGTAGTCCTGACAACAAAGACAAATAGAAAACTGGTTTTGGTCACTGGAAAATAACACAATCCAATACTAAATTTGAAGAAATACTCCACCTAAAACTATTTTTGTACAAAATAAACTAATTTTGTGTGACTTGTAAGACCAAACAAGTGTTGGCTTGCAAAATCAGTTAAAGACTAACTAAACCTCAAAACATTTTGAGGACTTGTAGTGTCTGTATGTTGGGTGCCCACTCAGAAAGGGCACTGTGGTCTTGAGCAGCTCTCTGCCCTTTGACCCTCTGCAGTTTGCTTATGGACCAAACACATCCACAGACAGCCCTCTAGTCTACAGCGAGGATCAGAGGTGGCCACGTAACACCAGTGTGGTGACAAAAGCAGCAACACAGGCTCTTGTTTCTGGGGCGACTGGGAAGGTTTGCCATGGACGCTCGCACCACTGAGAGGATTCTGGAAGCCCTGATCACAACCTGATCCAGCAGCTGTAATGGTTCGGACCTCAAAGCTCTACAAAGGTGAGGTCAGATCAGCACAGCCCATTACCAAGACTCAACTGCCAGCTATTCAGGACCTCTACATACAGCTCTGTAGAATGAAACTGTTCATGTTTCTGTTGTCAGGCAGGTGGTACAGGAGCATCCAGACCTGTAGAAGCAGATTCAAGAAGTTTCTGTTCACAAGACATCAGGATACTGAACTGCTGTGCATTCACTCAACACAACTACATCCACCAAGTTCTTGCAAATTCATACATTTTTATACCCTGACACACTACAGCCACTTCTTGTGCAACATTTATGGGCTCTGAGTCCAAGATTTCCATTGCAGTAATGATACTTTATTGTTACTTGTACATGACAAAACTTGAATATTGCAAGGATGCTATAGGGTGTGTGGGAGATTATCCAAGCAGTCTTTTAGAGAGGAGTTATGACCCTTGTGCTGTCAGGTGGGGGGGTGCTTCAGGACTGTGGGCGGTTAGGACCTCTGCTTCAGTTCTTAAATAAGGAGACTGAAGCAAATCAATAGATCTGAGCTACAGTTTTACACTTCAAATGACAAGGTCAGACTTACAACAAAGGTATCATATGAGAACTTGTGTCTGTGAAGAAGATGCTGAAGAAAGTTGGAGCTCTTGTAGGTGGGGTCTCCCCATGGCATCGCTGAGCACACAGGGCAGACCTGAAGGAATAAACAGACCGCTTCATTTAGGGCAAGTTACAGCAGCAAGAATTCAACATTTAGATATACAGTATGTAGTTGCAGTCAAAAGCTTAAATCCACTCATCATGGGAATCAATATCAGTAATTTGGTGTTTTTAATAATTTATTTGAACTGTTTGTTTTTTCCAGGATGGAATGATTATACAACATACAACTTCAATGATTTTTTTTTAAACAAGAATTAGGGACACAAGTTTGCATTTATTGAGGATTAAAAACAGTGCGTTTGTTCATCTGCACGACTGCTGGTCTATTGTGTAATTTGCATATTGATCAGCTCTTTCCTCTTTATATGCACACTTTCTATAATAACTGATCAAATAAGGTCACTTAGTAGGAATGAGTCCGTTAATCAGTAGCATAACCAAGAGAGAAACCAAGAAAACCATTTTAAGAACAAAAATCGAAGTGTTTTACTTTATGCAAAATAATTCTCTGTTCAAGATACAAACGACACTCAACAAACCGAGCTGTGGCTAAACTCCTAATCTATCAAGGTAACCTCTCTCTTTTTATATCAGGATGATCTCTGAAGTCGCAGCGTTTGTTAGGAACAAGGTTCTACAGACCTGTACGGTTTCTGCGGCTCCTCAGAACAAAGTGAAAGCAATTCGGGTTGACCTGTTTGGTGATTCTGTTTACAGGAAGTTGCAGTGATCTAATGAGCGGCAGAGGGTTATCTCACCACTTTATTGGGATCGTTACGGTGGTTCTCCATACAGTGCTTCACCAGTTCCTGCTGGTCCAGGTTTCTGGCCCCACAGAAGGGACACACAAATGTTGACCGGTTTGGAATATTGCTGCAAGTGGGAGGACACATTCCAAAACATAAAAAACTAATAAGATAGAAAATGATTTTGGCTAATCTTAACTGTTTGAGTGACTTAATCATATCTCAAACGCTTAAATAAATTAAAGGCTGAGCATTCTTTGAAGGAATGCATAGCACCCACCGCCTTAGGTTGAGAAATGATAAAGTTGTAGGTTTTTTTAATCAAATCTTAAAAATAACGTTAGGCTCAAGCTCATGAGCTCAGAGTATGTGCTGTGAATGACACTCAGCTACTACCACATCAGATTTTGGCTAAATATCTGTAAAACTGACTGAGCTATAGCCATTTTTGTGTTGGCTAATGTTTATTAGCTGTGGTGGCCATCTTGAATTAGACTGTTTCCAAAAGTTAATCAGTTGTAGATGTGCACCCAGTGATTACTTTCTGAGAGTTTCTTCAAAATCTGCCACGTTGTTCACAAGATATTTTGCTAACAGACAACCAAGGTTTACTCCAGCAAGAGTTTTAATCAAAGATCTACCACAACGAGCAGCACTTGGAGTATGCGTTGTGAATGACTCTTAGCTACGACCACACCAAATCTTAGGTCAATATCTGTAAAACAAACTGAGTCAGAGCTATTTTTGTGTTTTTTAAGGTGAGGTAGCATTTTCAGATTCAGTTAGTTGGAGGTGGGTACGGCGTGTGTACCTTGGTATAGGTTGGGAGGTGGGTACTACAGGGACAAACTTGGGACAGTTGGCTATCTGCTCATGCACTTTAGAACATGAGGAAATGTGGGACCTCATCTTCACCAGAGACACCTGAGGACAGACACACACATGCAGCTTTGTATTAGCATTATAACAACTGTAGCAGCTCCAACTGCAGCTTAATGACCATAGCAGAGAAAATAAAGTGACAACATCATTACATGGGGTGATGTAATCAATCAAAACAACAACTGCACTGAGTAATGAATCATGATGGAGGGCTTGAATCAATGGCTTTCTTGGATGCACCTTTTTGCTACAGCCCCTGCAGGGGGCCTTGTAGGAGGCCAGCTGTTTCTCCACATTGGAGGAGCGCTCCACCTTTTTGGGGTCAAAGGGCACACGACAAAGAGGGCACAGGGGGGAGGTCACCTGGAGACATGGTTGCAGACACTCCCCACAGAACCTGGAACGGCACATGACAGTAACAAACTTAATGAGCTAATCTGCAAATGATGATGTGACAGATTACATCACAGCGTCACAACCAAACCAGGGATTCTGAACGTTTTTACAGTTTTCGTGTTTTGCTGTTGGAGTTGTAATCCATCTCTAAACTCACGTACGCCACTCTGAACAAAAACATTCACACTATGTGTTTTTTTCACCATGTTTTTCCATTGTATTCACCTAAAAAGAATAAACTACATATCACATAAAACACTGAAATGTCTAAATTTCTGTACAGAAAATGTCAAGTTGCTATGAACAAAACTATTTAAATGTTATTTGATTGTTATACTGGCTTTTTTGGTCATTTTATCTGCATAAAAAATCCAAACAAACTTCAGTAAAATGCATTTCACAACAAAACTATTTACAACTCTGATCAGAAGTTTTTAACATGTTACTATTTCCATCTGTCCCGACATGTCCGGGTGACACAGTGGAACATTTCTTGGGGCGTGGTGCCTCTCATTGCACGGCACAGCAATGAAATCTGCTTGTTTTAGTCGCTACAATCCCTGCTAAGGACCAACCTTCAAATATTTGAATTCACGGTTTATTCCCAAGACTTTTAAAATAATTGGAATTCTGCCTTCCTAACGCTGATGTGGGTTTTTGCAAAGCTTCAAGAGGAGACGCGAGACACAACTTGTGACAAAAACAAAGGAATAGAAATCGTTAGAAATAAAAAAAAGTCTGAGCACGGGCAGCCTTGAAATATTGGCAACAAATCTGAAACCGTTAAGGTATAATTTGATTTAAATAACAAAGAATGGAGCTGAAGTCCTAACAGGCTCTTATTTGCATCCCTCAGTCAAAAGGTGAATTAATTATGAAGAATCTCCTCATGATTCTTCTTGTCACAAGAACAGCCTTGAGATTAGAGGAAGCCTAATAATAAAGTTTTGAAAAAAAACTATTCATGAGAAATTATTATTTATGAAATAAGTGTTGCATTAAACATTAGAAAGAAACTGATCTTCATTGCAAACTAATATTAGCTTAAAGAAAGTCAACAAAACGTTGAAGATATGAACTCGGCACGTTGGGAACAATCTTCCCCTCGTTATCTTATTTCTGTGCCTTCATCCTATTTGAAGCCACTTTTTTTTTTTTATTATTTTATAAATCCTCATAGCGGGCGCCAGAAATTATCAATCTTTTCTTGCATTGTTTAAGACTTTGGCACAGAAGCAACGAGGACTTTGCGCCATCATGGGCTTCTTGGTGAAACAGCCCCCCAGGCTTCAAAACATGAATAACACTCCTTATTTTTCGGTACGGGTTGTGAATTTTCTATGAAGCAAACTTCTCCAGTTGAAGTGCAGACGTATTACATTAACTGTTTTGAAACATATTCTTGATCTTTTACTGATTATATTTCATTTATCTTTTATACTTTAATGTTTTATGGTTAATCTGTAGTATTGTTGGTACTTTTAGTCTGTAACTTGTACTCTCCATGTGTATTAAATACATTTTTAAATTGAGAAATAATTGTTTTGAGGAGCTTGATTCTTACAATTTGAACATGTTTTTCAGTTTATAAGAAGATGGTTTGCTTTGCACTAATGGTTACATCAGATATCCTCTCTAATATTTACATAAAACAGTACAAATTGCATAAAATGCGAAACGCTAATGCAGCCTTATGATAAAACAGCTTAAAGGAGCTCTGCTTCGGGAAAAGTGGGTTATATCTTCTTCTGAAGGCTCTGACCAGCAGGGGTGCATTCAGCTACTCTGAGTCCAATAAAACCAATATCCATCTTAAAGCACTGTTTAGGACCCGTCCCTTTTAATAAAAATCCCAAAACCTGCAGCAGATTACTGTCGGTAGTTTATATAAAATAAAATAACAGGCTTTGTGTTGTTTTCATGAAAGCCCTTTTAAAAGATCTGGATGTCCCTTTAGCTGATAAAACGTGTAATTTAACTTCAGCGTGAATCTCAGTACCTTTTACAGGTACTTTAACAACACTAAAAACATTGTTTTTGTTTACTTCCACGTGCAGCTGGCGTATAGCGCCGTGCAGAAGTCTTAAACGCCTCCTCCAAATTTCCGTGCGGCATTTTGCTTCCAAAGGGGTCAGATGTTCCAGAAAACAAAAGCGGTTCAGGCTTCCTGAAAGTCTTTAAAAGATTTTTTGTTTTTCTGAGAAATCAACTTTTTTTCCCACTCCTCAGAGGAATGAGTGTTTTTAGTATTTGAGTCACAAACACCAAGTTCTAAAATTATTCCAGTTTAACCTCAAGTGTACAAAACAACAGATGCCACCGTGTCATTATTGATTTAACAGAAATGAAGCCAAAATGGCAAAGCTGTGTGTGACAAACTGAGTCCACCCTCGCTGCGTCCATGGGATTTAAGAGGGAAAACGTCTGCCAGGTGCTGCTGATCAGATGTATTGATTAACTGATCATTATCAGTGTGATCACCTCTGTAGAAGCAGGAGTTTTGTCAGTTTGCTGCTCTGGAGCAGACAGGTGTCTGTTAACACAACGCCAAGGCGGAAAGACATCAGCCGTGAACTGTTGCTGCCCATCACTCTGGGCAGGGCTGCACGGCAACTAGAAACACTTGTGACATTGTTTAATATTGCGATGACGATATCATAAATCCACATTTTCCTCAGCAGCAAATCCTAGAATCGAGGTCCAGTCAAGGTCCAGACCTGGACCTGACTGAAACGCTGACAAAGGTCCGCCAACCCCAATCAGCTGAAGCAACGCTGGAAAGAGGAGCGGGCCAAAATTCCACCACAACCCCATTAGAGACTGATAAAGTCAAACAGGAAGCAGCTACTGAGAGTTATTGCTGCTAAAGGAGGCTCTAGTCACACAGCTTTCCCATTTGGACTTCCTTTGTGTTTAATAAATGACACATTGGACTCTGTTGGGTTTTTTTTTTTTATTACACTTGAGGTTCGATTAGAATAATTTTAGAACCTGGTGAAGATCAGATCCTTCAAATTATGTCCAGATTCATGACACCCCCCACCCCCACCCAAAGTGAAATAGGTTAAACTTTCTTTCTCTTAACTGTAAATCAGTATTTTTGAGATTATCATAAAAGTAAAACAAACCCAATGAAAAAGGATGTTGCACTGGATGAAGGTGTTTCAATATGTCATGAAAATAACTGCGTTATTTCGTGCAATGTGAAACAAAGTGAAGATAATCAGCTCAGAAATGACGCATGACTCGTCTGCTTCGAACAACAAGCTTTCTATTTCCAGAACAGGTGAAGTTGCAGGTTTTGGACCTGCCGTGTCAGAACCGGGACTTGTTGAACAACAGAACCAGCAGAAACTGCTCCGAAACGAGCAGGAGAAGCGTCATGTCTGTCCCCTCTACACACACACACAAACACACATCATATAAGAAACCTCTACTGTACGTGTGGCCGCAGCTGGCGATGCTGACGGGTTTGTGGTAAACCTCCAGGCAGATGGGGCAGGAGAACTGGCTCTCGACGCCCTCAGCCGGGGCCGCCAGCGGGCCCGAGCCGCTGTTGGACGGCTGCTGACGGAGCTGCGTGCTCCCGGAGACAAAGCTCCGAAACATCGCCATCATGGAGCCCCGCCGAACGAGACGAGACGACAGCCTTCGCCCGAGAGAGGAGCTGTTCAACGCTGCGGCTCGCTCAGTTCATGGCACTGTCCGTGTGGCGGTGCGAAGATGGACGGCGCAAACATGGCTTCTGAAGAAAACCCTTTCGGAGGCTGTCTCCATCAAAGCTCGAGCGCTACGGAGCCCAGCACGCAGAAGACATGCGGGAGAAGTAAACACTGGAAGCACGATGCTACGAGCTTGACCTCAATTAAAACAACTGATCTGTAAACGCGCGGATGGCACCACCCGCTCCATCCATGTAGCTGTGAGATCAGCGCTTCTGTGGGGAAAGAGGCCTTCTGCGCGCTAGGCTTTCTGGGAGATGAAGTCCTCCTGTTCATCTGCGCGTAAGCTCAGATATTGACATAAATAGACTCTTTTCATGGTTTATACCAGGAGTCTGTAATCTTTACAAACTAAAGAGTCGTTTTTGTTTGTTTACTTACTAAATTAAATTTATTCAGAGCCGCAAAACGTGCTTGAAGATTAAAATAAAGATTAATGCAACTCATTAAGTTTAGTATAAATGCATATTTGTGACATTACATTTATTATATTCATCACATCATTAAATTAAAACCCTGTAATAAACTGTTGACATTTATTGGCACTTTTACACATTTTTACGTGTAATTTTTACATAAATAAGACCTTTCTTATAAGG
>JAOXNZ010000105.1:9153504-9166621 GCA_028566095.1 Kryptolebias brasiliensis | reverse complement strand
TTAATATACCCTAACCCTGCTTTAAACCTCTCAACAACTTTATCCCTGACCTGCCTGGTGCAATCTTTGGTCTTCATGATGCCGTTTGCTCATTAATAAACAGGTGGATTTATACTGAGATTAAATTACACACAAGTGGACTCTTTTTACTAATTAGGTGACTTCTGAAAGTAATTGGTTGCTCTGGATTTTAGTTAGGGGGATCAGAGTAGAGAGGGCTGAATACAAATGATGACAAAATGTAGAAAAGTTCAAGGGGTGTGAACCCTTTTGAGGCAATGTTAGCTTTTAAGTTCCCTATGAAATATTAATGGTCCTAAGTTATAAACAAAAGACATTTGAATGTTGTTTAAACTTGATATTATTTATTACACAGATGGTGATAGGTTGTATATAAACAGTCTCTACTGATGAACAAATTAACAAGTGGTCAACAACAACAATCTTATGTCCAATTAGGTTTGTACAGGAAAATAAGTTGCACTTACAACACCAAGTCTGAACACAAAATGGCTTTGTATTTTAGTTCTTTTCAGCGGAGAATAGTCCATCACAGGGCCAACACAGAGACACACAACCAGGCACACACACACTGATACCTGAGGTCAGTTTAAAACATAAGATTAAACAAACATTTAATCAAAGTCCTTGGAGAAAACCCACTCATACACTGGGAGAACATCCACACAGAAAGGCCCTAGCTGAGTTTCAAACCAAGGATCTTCATGCTGTGAGACAGCAGCTCTAACCACTGCACCACCATGCAACTGCAGGTCTTTTATATTTTCAGAGATATCCAGAGGTGGATAGAAAATAAACTATACAGTACATCCATTCTGTTAGCATTTGATTGTAATGTCTATATAATTATTTCATCCTAGACCACATACATGTGAATATGGTATGAACTGCCTAAAAGCTCATTCTGAGGAGGAGCTGCAGGAGTGGATGATGCGAGCTAAAGAAGAGGAGGAGATCAGACACAACATTGAAAACCAGGGTCTCATGTGCTATAACCAAAGCCTTCTTGACGAATACAGGAACAGCAGTAATGAAGTCTACATTGTAAGTTTCTTCATTTATTGAAACATATACGGTATCTTATTGAGAAGTGATTTTTTTCTAAAGTTTTTTTTATCCTAAATCACTAATGTCATTGTTTAAACAGTTAGCCGAACAAGTCGACGATGTCATCATCTTTTGTGACGAAGCTCTAGCTGTAGAGTGTGAAGAGATTAATGAAACGCTCACATGGAATTTCAGAGTTGAAACAGAGGTGAGATTTATCACTTATGTCTCAGAAACAAATCATGAGAAATGTACAACTGAACTTCCGCCAGTGTGAAATATGACAAGTCTGCTTCTATCAGAAAACTTTTAGTTATCCTGTGTTACCCCCCCCACACACACACACACACACACACATCAAACTCCCAGTATTACAGTGTTATCTGACAAGTTAAAACCCCCCAAAATTACTGAACTATATACCTGTTCTACAAATAAATTTAAGATAACCTGAGACTTAAATTTGCAATTAAGAGCCTAGCATTGCTTGAGGGAATGCATATCGCTTGCTGCCTTTCATGCCAGAGTTTTAGGCTAAGATCAGCTTATGATGAGAATGAACGGAGTCATAGCCATTAGGGTTGGGCGACTGGACCAATCAGTCATCTGCAATTGGAGTTCGTCAGGCGGCAGATTTTTTTTTAAGGACAATATTCTCTGCTTTATTTTAGCTAGTTTAATTGTCCCCTTTGAGAGTTTTGACCAGTAAATGGCTGTGCAATTCAAATCCAAACCAGAACACCCTGAAATACACTGTGTGCACTCCAGGGAAGGAAGTTCTGGTCCAAAGTTTTATGACACATTGGCTGATTTTGCAACTGTCTCATGATCATCGTCATCCCATGAGGCAAGATCTTGCTTGGAGCTGATGGCCACTTTATGTTTCTTTCATTACTAAACAATTTAATTTCTGAGTAAATCTACCAAATACCCTTGTGCAGATCTACTATTACTGACATTCTTAGACAGCGTTTTGGTCTTGCCCATGGTGGTGGAGAGGTTAGAATAGACAAAATTGATACTGTGGACAGGTGGGCTTTCTACACAACAAGTTGAGATCACAAGTGATTGATTGATTGATTGATTGATACAGCTAATCTGTGGGAGCCAAAATTCTAACTGGATTATAAGACATTAAACACCTATTTCACTCAAAAATTAAATCTGTAACTTTTATGTAATGTGATTTTTCTGGGTTTTTAGCTGATATTCTCTCTCCATGTTAAAATAAAACTGTCAAAAATAAAGTAGTTTGTTCATTTCTTTGTAATTGGGGGAACTTACAAGATTAGCAGGGGATCAAATAGTGTAAAGAAAACGGGGTGACCCAAGACTTGCACGGTCCTGTTGTCAGGAGATTTCCTTAGAAATTGTCTTGCACGTTTCAAGAGTTCAATATTCTTATGGACACACATTTGATGTAAGAAGTCGCTAATGCCCATGGTCTTTTAGAGAGCTAAATTCTCCAATTGTGTTTTATTTCTCCTGTCCTAAAGAGATTAATTTATTCTCAGAGCACACTAACTGACTCTCTTGTGTTTTCACAGAGACAGCTTGTGCATGTAGCACTACTGAAGCAAGAACCAGGAGCAGCATTCAGCCTTGGTGACAATTCTGAGCTCTGTATCTATTCAGCAGGTGAATTGTTTGTTAGTGACGACATGAGTTATGCCATCACTGTGTCGTTCACGTCTATACACCCAGGCTTGTATGAACAGTGGTTAGTGCTGGATTTTAACATGAGACCAGTGCTCTTGAAGAAACTCAGAGTAAGGGTAGGCCAGCAGTCAAACAATGACAGTGAACAGCCATTCTCAAATTCTGGAGCCAGACTGGGAAGTGCAGAGCGCTGGCATCGAGGGAACAGGGTTGTAATCCCGTGTTCATTCAGGACAGAGGAACAGGAGGAGCTGTTAAAGGAGTATAAGCCTCCACAGATGAACTTTCTTTACAAATCTTCTTACAATAAACAGACACCACTGACCACAAACAACTACAAAGAAAGGATGCACCAGTTCCTCTATGACGAGGAGCTAGCTGAGGACCAAATTATCTCCAGGTAAAATGCTTGTGTTTATTAGTTTCTGTCAACAGGTATAAAATTTGCTTCTATTTGCAGTAATGTTTTTTATCTTATTTGGTTTAGGCTAAATGTTTGTGGAAAAATTACAACAATGGATATGTTGAACAGCCGACAGTTTGGCATGAACTTTGCTCCTCGGGGAGAACTGTTCTGTACAGTCTCAATTCCTTATAACCTCACAATCGACAGCCCTGAGGGGCTGGTGCTGAAACGAAGCATCCAGTCGGGCCTGATAGCTCCACTGAACTCAACTCATTCAAACTCCAAGGTTTATGAAGCCAGCATTCTGCGTCACAGAACAAGTGAAAACCAAATCATTTTACAACTGTCGAAACAATGCTGTTCTGATCTGGCTCTCAAAAGCAATGAGTCATATGAGATGGAGGTGCAGTTTCAGCTGGACCGCCACAGCTTCTGCACCATGCACAAAGCTGTAGACCTCCTTCAAGATACAACTAAAGTTCTACCAGACCTCAGAAACTGTGAACTTCCTGTTAGTACTGTCACCTTTGAGAATCTGAACATGAAGCAGCAGTCTGCAGTTAGCTTTATTATGGGGGACTGCGATGGGAAAAAGTCTGTGGCACCGCTCCTCATTTATGGACCTTTTGGAACAGGAAAAACCTTCACCCTGGCTACAGCAGCCAGAGAACTTTGTAAGCATCCTCAGAACAAAGTGCTGATTTGCACCCACACCAACAGGTAACGTACTATTCACAATGTACTTGATGAAATTGATTTGTGTGAACATGCTGCAAGAGCAACAGGTTCTGAACCTTTGATATTATCTTTGCATCACCAAAAGAACATGGATAGATGAGATTTTGAGCTTAGTTTACAAGACTTGATTATGGCCAAACTTCTCTACTTTGGTTTCATCTGCCCAAAAAACATTGTTCCAGAAGTGTTGTGGTTCATTCAGATTCAACTTTACAAGCCTAAGTCATGCTGTCATTTTTAGAAAGAAGAGGCTTTCTCCTGGCAACCCTTCCCAAACAATTTGAGATGTTTAGCCTTTTTCTAATTGTGCTGTCATGAACTTTAACCTTTAACTGGCTAACTGAGGCCTGTAGAGTCTGAGATGGGGTGCTTGAGTTTTTTGTTATTTCTCTGAGCATTGCAGTCTGACCTTGGGGTGAATTTTCTGGGATGTCCACTCCTGGGAAGATTGGCAGCTGTCTTAAATGTTTTCCACTGTTGAATAATTTGTCTCACTGTAGAATGATGGACTCCAAATTTTGGGAAATGACCTTTAATCTTTCCCAGATTGATGGGCAGCAACAGTTGCTTCCCAAAGGTCATTGCTGATGTCTTTCCTCTTTGGCATTGTGTTAACACATACAGTGGACTTCTTTTTTCCCACATGACTGCAAATATGTAAAGTGTTAACTTTTAGTAACAGATATTGGAATACTTCATTACAGCAAAATAAGTTTTCCAATAACTTCATACAAAAACAGGTTTCTGATCAAAGTATTACAAATATTCTTAATACTTGACAGCAGAAGGCATGCAACAACAACTTTTCAAGGTTAACACACAAACTGCATGAGTAAAAGTCTATAAAATGTGTGAAGATAGACAGACAGGCAGATAGATTTACTTGAACTATCGAAAGACGTCTAAACTTTGTTATTTTTGTTCTTTCAGTTCTGCAGACCTGTATGTCAGAGATCACTTCCATCCATTTATCAGCAAGAAAAACAATGACCTGAGACCAATACGAATAAAAGCAAACAAACAAGGAAGTGCTGTGTTTGTCACAGATGAGATTACTTTGAAATACAGTTTTCTCTCAGGAGATAAACAGCATTTTCTGCCACCTACAAAAGCTGTCCTGAATAACCACAATGTAGTGATAACTACCACATCAATGGCCAGACATTTTCATAATCTAAATCTTGCAAAGGGATTCTTCACCCACATTCTAATTGATGAAGCATCTCAGATGCTAGAATGTGAAGCTCTCTCGGCTCTCAGTCTTGCAGCGCCAAACACCAGAGTCGTTTTAGCTGGAGATCACATGCAAATGGGGCCCCAGCTCTTCTCTGTGGATGATCACCATCGTTCAGATTGCACAGTCCTTACTCGCTTGTTCCATTACTATCAGAGCCAAAAGTGTGATGCCGCCCAGAAAAGCAGGATCATTTTTAGTGAGAACTACCGCTCAACCAAAGAAATTGTGGAATTTGTGTCGACCCATTTTTATGTTGGAAAAAATGATGTCATTGAAGCTTCTGGAAAAATCCCAGCTCCTCAAAATGGTCATGCCCTGAAGTTCCACCATGTTAGGGGAGATTGCTACTTGGACACTGAGTCTATGTCTTGGTATAACAACCAAGAGGTCATTGAAGTGGTTGAAGTAGTGAAAGACATTGTCAAAAACTGGTCATCAACCTGGGGGACCAAGGACCTAAGTTCCATTTGTGTTCTTTCAGAAGGTTCTCAGGTAAAAACACTTCTGCTTTGTCTCAAACATCCAAAGTTTCCTAAAGTAAGGTTTTACACATATACATTGCAGACTTCAGCACTCTTGATTCTAAGTAACTATGAACAATGTATACTGTCGAACTGAACTGTGGGTTACTTAAATTTCTTTGCACATAATTTGTGATGTAAAGGTTACAGATTTCAGATTTTCAAGAGGCAGTGTTGGTGTTTACCCATTATTGAAAAGGACTCCTCATGTGACCAACTCTCACAATAGTTCCAAACCTCTGGGATGCCCATGAAGTGCTAACACTTGACATATGTGTGAATCCTTTCTTAGGTTTTCAGGATAAATGTTTTAGCAAACAATATTGCCATGGTCAACTTTGTAACAACTGTTTTTGTCATGTTTGTCAGGTTCGACAAATTAGAGTAGCGCTTTCAAGAAAAAACCTCTCTCGAGTCAACGTTGAAACTCTCGCAAACGTGCAAGGTAATTTTTTTTGGCTTTAGTTAGTCTTGCATGATTGTCTATCATATGAGAAATACAAAAAATAGTTTGGGTAACTGCCGAATTTAGTTTATCTTGTATTTAACTATCATCTTACTGAGTGAAATAATTTCTCGTGTGTCTACAGGCAAAGAGTTCAGGGTAGTCATAATGACAGCTGTGCAAACACGTGACAGTCTCAAAGTGTCAAACCTGTCTGGTCTGCCGCTGTTCAATGATGCCCGTGTGCTGAATACTGCAATGACTAGAGCTCAGTCTCAGGTGGTTGTAGTTGGAGATGCCGCTGCTCTGTGTTGCTTTGGAAAATGCTCAAGAATCTGGAAGAGCTTCGTTGACCACTGCATCAACAACAACAATGTTGCACCACAGCATTACACCAAAGATTTCTTTGAAAAAGATGTTATGGAAACTGCCAGGTTCCAAAGGGCTGAATGTGTGGATGAGAGCAACAGTATCACTGATGCAATTCTGCAAGAGCTTAAAGATGAATATGAACAGATGAAAACAGAATATAGTTCAGATGAAGACAGTTCAGAATTTAAAGACTCAAGTCACTGGCAGTCGAGAGAACCATACAAAGGTTCTACTGATCAAAAAGATCTCTTGGAGTTGTGTGAAAAACAACCAGAGATGTACAAAAGAGGAAAGTTTGTCAAGGAATCATATAACAAAGGCTATGTCGCACCATTTCAGAATGCCTACAGACAAATAAGGATTCAAGGAAGATCAAATGTGGGGAAGGCATTGACTGGAGATGAAGTGGTCGTACAAACAGCAACGATGAAACAAACAGCGAGGGTGATTGGCATTGTCAAGACAGAAGAATCTGCCCGTGAACTTGTGTGCTTTCTTGAGGATGAAGACCACAGCAAGAGAAGACTGGCATCCTCTAGCAATTTTTTTATAAGAATGATGATGCCTATCAAAAAGAGTGCACCCAGAATATGTATTAGGATCAACAAAAGGAGACGCAACTTCATTCCAATATGGGAACAAATTGATGGGTATTGGACACTGATCAGATTGAGCCATATTAAGGAAGTTAGAGATTGTGTGTTTGTAGTGCAAGTGATTTCCTGGAAAGAGCAATTTACTTTTCCACTGGGGAATGTCATTGCTGTTCTCCCAAACACAGGCCCTTTGAATGACAGGCTTTGGCTCCTGAAAGAGAAATTTGATGTTCCGGCCACATCTTGTGAAACATATGAAGGTCTCTCCAAAGCAGATGAAGATTGTGCACACAGAAAGGATGAACTCAAGGCAGTCACGTTCACTGTCGATCCACCAGGAGCAGAAGATTTGGATGATGCCATCAGCATCAGGGACATTGGAAAACATTATGAATTGGGAATCCATATCTCTGATGTGGCAAGTTTTGTGATACTAGGTAGTGAATTAGATAAGGATGCAGAAAAACGTGGATGTACACGATATCCTAAAGGACAAAAACCCATTCATATGTTTCCCCAAGACTTGAGCACAGACCGCTTTAGTCTTCTGCCAGATCAGAAATGCAGGGTGGTCTCTCTGATACTCACAGTGGAAAAGGAGACTAATGAGATCACTGAAAAGAAATTTCAACTTTCTCAAATAAAATCCAGCAGGCAGATGACATACGAAGAAGCAGAAAAGATCATTACTAAAAGATATAAAGAGAATTCCAAATTCAGTACAGTGGAGGACTGTGTCACTGTCGCCTATTGTTTTGCTACAGCTCAAAGAAAGGCCAGACTTGATGACTGGGCTTATTCTCAGTCTGATAAAGACAGATTGCCTGGAAAACGTAAAGCCCATCTGATGATCGAAGAACTGAGTGTGTTATTCAACAGATATGCATCAGAAACCTTACTCAGTTCCAACCAAACCAGGTCTTACACACCCCTCCGCTGTCAGGCAAGCCCGCATCCTGAGAAAGTTGAAGAATTCAAGAAGAATTGTGGAGAGTTAATACCATTGTCTTTTCATGTGCGGCACAAAGTTGACCATGACAAAAAAACTCCAACCTTTGAAAGTTTCCGCCTCCTCACAGAAGTGTGGAAAGATATTTTATCAGCTGCCAGAGCAGATGATACAGACAAAATGGTGGACCTGGTGGCTGCAGATGACATTCACCCTGTGCTCTATACAGTCATTGATCAGTTCAGACGCTGCAGCAGTAAATCTTATGTTATCCGCTCAAAGTCCTCACCCGAAGCAGACGTTGGGCATTATTCCCTCAACTTGCAAAGTTACACACAGGCCTCCTCACCTATAAGGCGATACATGGATCTCATCTTGCAGAGGCTCTTGCACTCTGTCATTTGTAACAAGAATCATCAATACACTCGAACAGAGATCACAGCTTTGTGCAGTCAGCTTGAGCAGATCTTAAAGACAAGCAAAGAGTTTGAACAAAATGCTGAGCAGAACTTTTATGCAGTGAGCACAAAGAAGCAGAGTGCACCAAAGCTAGCTTTAGTTGTTCATGTAGATGAGGAGGGAGATAGTTTTAAAGTGTCATTTCCATTTAACAGGGACGTATTTCCATTGAGTTTATCAATCATGTACAAAGAATTACAATTAGAGGACCAGCCAATTAAAAACGAAGAAAATCACTTCATCACTCTCAAGTGGAAAAGACGGATCTATGCAGTTGACTCTATGCAAATCCATGAAGAGCTGAATATGATGCCAGACCGTGTTCCCTACATTGAACTTCCATTTAGAGAATGGAATGCTGTAACTGAAGCAATTGAAAAGAGAAACATAGACCATGCAAAGTCCCTATTAATGGGTGTTAAAACAAGAGAAATAGTTGTTCCACAACCTCCTCTTTCTGAAACTAACATATGTACATCTGAAGTACCAGACAAAGAAAGTGAACACTGGGCCAACATCTTTCTTCAGTTGCACTCAGGTGACACCATTCAGATGCAAATGACATCAGAAATGAAAAGAGACTGTGACATGCCTATTGTTCAGTTGGTTCACATCAAACCAAAATTTGAGATTTGTGTGGACCATGTCCACAGTCCTATCAAATGCTTCTCACAAGCTGCAGATGCGCCATCATTGGTTGACTATAAGGACACAAGGCATTATACTCGAATTTGGGAACCACTCTGCAAGATGGAATCTGCTGCCACTGCAGTGGATGAAAGTGAAAGCATTATCATCGAGAACCTGATTGTAAGGTTTAATCAGAAACAGAAAGGCATACTAACAGGAGAGTTCTTTTTACGTCTAGAATGGATCAAGGAATGGGCAATTGAATGCAACCTTGCTAAGTGCTTACTGTGCATACGGAAAAGAGGTCTGAAGCTGCCTTCAGATTATACCTCGGAACATTTTGCTTCAGTGGACCCAAAAGTGTTCACATGGGTGGCCCATGGTGTCACAACCAAAGTGGATGACCAGAAAAAAAATGGACAGAAAGTGGAGTTCTACATCAAACACCTTCCAATGGAAATAATTCCTGATTGTGTTTTTCAGAAAAACACTTGTTTCACTGTTGAAATAATCCCAAAGCTTGTGCCTGACATGTAAGTTCACACAAGTTTCACTTTACATTTTTCATGGTTTGAATGAACTGGTTTGTTATGACATCTATTCTTGTTCAGAGACATTTTATTTTTCTTCTCAGTTTAAAATAAATGTGTTAATTTTTTACTATGCTCCAGTCGAAAAGAAGCTGCTGTTGTCGATTTAAGAACAGCATGTGACCTTGTTGAGAGAATAGCACTTGGAAAGAGCATTCCCAGAAAGGGTAAGTACAATATTCATCAGTGACCTGCATCCAAATCTAAGCATTCGGAACCATTTAAATGTATGAAATATTAAACATTATTGTATTTTGGGTAATTTTTTTAAAAACAGAAACAACACAAATCACATTTTGATTTGATCTTTGCAGTTTTACCAAGCCCTGTGCTAAAAGGACAAATTACCAGAAAAAAGTTACCAGCTGAACTACCACAACTTAATGACAGTCAGTGTCAAGCTGTGGCAACTGCTCTAAACAACACCTTTACACTTATTCAGGGACCACCTGGTAAGAGCAAAAACACCTGCGTGTTACATACCTTTACCTCCCATTTACTCATAAAGTTTATCATATTTTCTATTTTTTATTTACCTGATAGGAACTGGGAAGACAGTAGTAGGTGTTTACATAGTGTACTGGTTTTTTGATTGGAACTCTAACCACCAAAGAAAGTTTGACAATCCAAATGACAAAGACAAAAAAGAGGTTATTCTCTACTGCGGTCCATCCAACAAGTCTGTTGACGTTGTTGCAGGCAAGTTACGTTCTGAGCTGAAGTTTCATCTTGGTTCCAGGTCAATTGGTACTTTTGCCAAATCAACCTTTTGCAGCTTTGGTCATCATGTAGTCATACTCTTTGGGTACAAAAACGACAGTCGGTCAGAGGTACCTTTGTAGTCACCTTCATCCATTTTGTACACACCTTCAGCTACTTCAGATCTGGCTTGCCTAATCACATTGTATTAAATGACAACCAGAGGGTACAAAGTGAAGGTACGACTTGGCAGAAGTACAAACTGACTCGCATGCTTCATCCTTTATATTAATCCCATCTGACATGATTAAACTGACATTATGGATGTTGCATGTGTTTTTAATGTTTTAATATAGAGTACTTGATGAAGTTTAAAGAGAGCTTTAAGATCCTTAGGGTCTACAGCCAACAGGTGGAGACACTTGATTACCCTTATCCAGACAGCAATCTGCAGTTTTCTTCAAAGACCCTTCGCCAAGATTGCTCCAAGCAGGAGCTCAGGTACTTTATTGTAACATTTATTGTTAAAAACTCTTTTACTTTTACATCTGCTGTGTAGGAGCAGCCATTAAGATGCCTCAACTGCAGGTCAGGTGGGGAAGCCATAGGCCTAATATGTAAAGTTGTGAATCTCTATTGAATGAGGCAAAAAGTGTAGTTATATGAAGCCATCTTAAGACACAGGACCTGGATAAAGACCCTAACACTAACTTTGAAAATGCTTTTCTATTTCTAAACCCTACATGTATTGCATGGTTCTAGGAGCATCACTCTGCATCACCGCATGCGAGAGCACCCAAACCCTCATGCAGGTCATATAAAGAAATTTGATGAACGAATTCAACGCAAAGAAACCTTGGATGCTGAAGAAGTGAAAGAGTAAGTTGCAATACAGTGTTGAGTTAAAGGTTGCTTAACCCAAAAAGGTTATTTTATAATTAGTTACTCTATAATTTAAGTAGAGTACTGTAGTAGAGTGATGGAATGGTCTAATTTCAACGTGTTGTATTTAAAAAAAAAAAACAAAAGTATTAATATCTGCTTCATGGTCACAGCACCTCTAAGTGTATGAAGTGTGTTTTATTTTCATTTTAGGTACAAACTACTCCTCAAAAAGGCTCGAGAACATGAGCTCAAACAGCATGACATCATACTGTGCACGTGCACGCAGTCGTCCACGCCCAGCCTGATTTCTTCAGTCAGTGCACGTCAGATCCTGATTGATGAATGTGCAATGGCCACTGAACCCCAGGCCCTGATTCCTTTAGTCTGCAACAATCCAGAACAGGTGCTTTGAACAGCTTTCCTTGAACATTGTCTCTTGGGTAGAAACCTATCTTTCTATTTTCTAATTCTAATTTTGATTTACATTCAACACCACATGTGGCCTCTGGTAGGTTCTCCCAGTTCTGCAGATGATTTCAGAGAAGTGACTGTTAGGTCATATCTCTTTCCGAACCTGAGCCCTTCTTGAAGTTTGGTAGGGTGATCAGCTCTGAAGATGCTGTACTGATCTCAGACTCATCTCCTTTCAACACTCACAAATACTAAAGTTTAACACTAAACTCAGTAATAATTAAACCAACCAAGATGTAACAAGTCACCATTTAAGGACAGAAAAAGCACTGTAATGTTCCTGAACTTTCATAAATTTTGAAGCAGCTGCTCTCCCAAACACTGGTGATTGTTGCATGCAAGTACAAATTTACTTGAATAAACCCTATTTAACCCTAACCCTTGTTTCATTCGGTCTAGCAGCTGTGTGACTGAGCTTTAGGAACCAAAATGCAGCTTACAAAGCTAATTTTAGAATCCAAAACTGTTTAAATCTTAGCATACACAAAGACTTCACAAGCACAACCTCATACTAAACTGATGAGTTTTAGAGCTTCCTGTTAAGGAATCATAACCTAAAAATGGATTATGATCATTTACTGTCCAGAGACTAATTTTAACTCAGTTTTATTTTATTTTATTTATTTATTTATTTTTTTTTTTGGGGGGGGGGTTATGATATGTAGTTGTTAAATCACTGTTGTTTTAGAAATGTTGCTGAAGCCTAAAGTTGACTCATATTAATGTATCCTGTTCTGGTCCAGAGGACTGAGCTTGACCACCACACTCACATCTTTTGTATTTTGTGGCTTAACAGATCGTTTTGATTGGTGACCACAAACAGCTACAGCCAATCGTGAAAAATCAGAATGTGAAGAAACTGGGAATGGCAACGTCCCTTTTTGAGCGCTATTACACCAAACTCCATGAAAACAGGGCTGTGATGCTGGACACCCAGTACAGGATGGTGAGAACATTAAACTGTATGTTCAGCTCCACTGGAGTGTGTGATCTCCTGTTCATATCATTGCGTTCTGTTCTGCCAGCACAAGGACATCTGTG
Organism: Kryptolebias brasiliensis; assembly: GCA_028566095.1. Classification (NCBI taxonomy): domain Eukaryota; kingdom Metazoa; phylum Chordata; class Actinopteri; order Cyprinodontiformes; family Rivulidae; genus Kryptolebias; species Kryptolebias brasiliensis. Next base: position 9,153,855 of record JAOXNZ010000105.1, on the reverse strand, counting down.
CGTTCCCGTCAGAAGAATTTTATGATAACAAGCTGAAGACTGGTGTGGAGCAGCCGAGCAGCGTCCTGCGTGTTGACAACAAGACAATGCCAGTCGTCTTTGGGCATATAGAAGGAGAGACTGTCTGTCTGGTGGTGAAGACTGCCAAGGGCAACAGCAACTCCAAAATCAACAAGAAGGAGATAGACAAAGTGGTACTGTACCAGACATCCATATGTTTCTTCCATTTCTTTCTTTACCTGCTTTTTCCATTATGGGTAGCTGAGAGCCGGTCCCTATCTCCAGCAGTCACTGTGCGAGAGGCGGGGGACACTCTGGACAGGTCGCAAGTCCATCGCAGGGCCACATAGA
>JAOXNZ010000105.1:9130210-9146238 GCA_028566095.1 Kryptolebias brasiliensis | reverse complement strand
CCAAACATAGCCCCCGCTAACCTTTCCTCTTCCATTTTTGGTCAACTCGACATCCTCCACCACACTTCAAGGTCAAGGCACGTCACTTTCTGATCGCACCATCTGTCGCATTTTGAATCATATTGGGCTTCATGACAGTAAACCCAGAAACTCCATTACTGACTAAACAAATACACAAAAAATTGATACAATGCATGTTGACAAGCCCCACTGTTTCTGGGACTGATTAGACAAAACTGGAGCTTTTTGGCTCCATTCACATTGGTTGGATTCTTTTGATTATTGTGGAAGGATACTAACAAATTTATTTGCGTCTGGACCTGGTGATTTATTTTAAAATGCTGATACTTCAGTAAAAACATCACTTGTGTCCTGCAAATTTGCAGCAGACAAGTGTTGTCTTAAACAGTGCAAGAATGTTTTTGGCTGAGAATTTAAAGAATTCATTGTTGCATCTTTTCATGCCAGACTGTTCATTAAAGAAATCCAAGCTTCGATGTCTTGGACTCCCTCCTGTACTTAACTGAGTTTTGTCAGTAACCTGCTAACACAGCTAATTCAGGGTACAAGTCTAATGAAATGATGTGTTACCAGATTCAGAAAAGCAAATCCTTTCAGCTCCACCATCACATTCAGGACAGGTCTAAAGTAGTTAGAAAATACTTGTTTATTGGTGAAGTACACATTTTACTCCTCAATCTGAAAAGGCGGCGGCCCAAAAGGACATTTTTCAGTTCAGAAGTAAAGCCTCGTGTTCAAGACTGGGCGGGCAGAACCAAACCAAAGTGTAGCACCAACAAACCATCCTGAAATAAGAACAGGGATCAGAAAATAATTACTTCACGACTTCCATTAGAAACTCCAACTCTATAGTCTATTATTCCAACTAGAATTTCTTCCTTACCTGTAGTGCATCTTTGCCTACAGAGTTCTGTATGTCTTTCAGTGACTGGTAGTGATCTAGGAGGTGATCTCCACAAACTACATCCACCTACAGGAGGCAAACATTTTAGACCACTGCAGCGCTTAACTTACCAATGTGTAATAACCAACGGTTTTAATTCAGTCTAACAAACTAGCGAAGGTGACAATATGGACCGAAAGTACTGAAAATCTTACAACTGTTTGAAAAAGTGGTAGGAGACAGAACGAACAAACTTAAGGAAATGTAGTCACTTTCAATTATAAAAAGGGTCTTCAGAGTGATATTACTAGATGAAGCTGTGTTTTGATGAACAGTGAGCTCCATGTTTGTTCAGACTGGTTGAGGCAGAATATATAGGAAATTGGTGTAAGCTGCTAATCCCCATCCAAGCTTGAGCAAATACACCCACAGCTCAGCTCGTTGTTGTGTATAAATTATAGAAGCCATTTTGGAAATAAAACAAGGCGCATCTTTACAGACTAACCTGACACATTGGACTCAGCTCCATCTTCCTTCGAATGAACAGCTCCACGTGCCGAATGGTGGCCTCCCCCGACACACAAACATACCGCCTTTCCAGTGGCTAAACAAGAGACAATGAAATAAGGATGGAAACGCACCAACAACTAGGAAATGTATGAAGCAAAACTGGACACGATGCTTTAAACTAGATGCCAACCAATTATGGTTTTTCATCTGCTAGTGCTAATCTTTAGAAATAAGGTCAACTGATGCCAGAGCTTTAAAGTTGGTTTGTTTATGTTTGGTCCATAAATATGACAATTTACTACATAAAAAATTATTTAAAAAAAACAACAAAAAAAACTGTAGCAACATGGGCTACTATGTACAGTAAGGTGTACAATAGTCAATAGTAGGAATAGCATAAGTCTCGAAACCTTTTAAAAACCTTCCTGAATTTCTCCAGAATCAGGTTTGTTGACGAACCCCAACAAATCCAAAGACTAAGGCCCTGTTCATACCTGGCATTAACATCCAAATTGAGTGATTGATTGAGAGTGTTCACACCTGGCTGTAAAATGCATACCCTAAAACATGTTTGTGATCAGATATGAACTACAAAAATCATAAAACATAGCAGGAATGTCTGAAACTAAATCATATTTACTTACCTTAAAGCCGCAAATGCCCTCTTCAGCTCTGAAAACAAAAAGTCAACAGAAGAATAACTTTTTGATGGACGAGTTTCTGAATGCAAAACAAGGGAACAACCTGCTCAAACTTATACCTGCAAATTTCATTCATTCAGTAATGACCATATGAGATGCACCACTTCACTGCTAGTAACCTTTGTGCTCATGCTCCTAATTTCTTTTCCCTGCCACCAAGGGCAAAAGAGTTACCACCCGTTTGCCTTAAGAGGCAGACAATAATTAAAAACTAGGCTTGTTGCAGTAAGAAGAATGCCTTATCTTGCAGATAATGTTGACTGTAGATGTGGGGCATATGAACTTTAGGAGGACAAATAATGGTTTGGTGAATAATTTTTTCTTCTACCACCCCTTATTACTGCCTTTCAGTGTAATTAATGTTTTCAGATTAACTAAGAAGCTTGATTCCTTTATTAGCTAACGCACCTGTACTCAACAATGATCAGAAAATTGTACAATACAAGTCCTTACCCAACAAACTCCAGCAGTAGAGATACATTCAACTCAGGGGGGATGGTGAACACAGATGGGGGGACACTATCTTTCTTCTGCCTCCTCCATACAACAGGAGCTTGAGGGGAAAGAACCACTGCAAATGAAAAAGTAAACACAGTGAACCAATGGGCTTCTGCTACTGTTGTACTCTAGAAATTTTCAGTTCACTAATGTTTGTTTAAACAGAATATACTGCTGTTAAAATGCCTTAAATGTGTACTTTTAAGACAAAATTAGGATGTTGTTGTATAATGGTCATTCTGTTGTCCAGTAGGAGCACTCTGTACCTTTTGAAGTACAAACACATATGAAACAAATGAGTTAACATTGACCCAAGTCTGTTTTAGTTCAGCTTTTGAGGCTGGAATTATCTCCTGTCAGCAGAATCACCATCTTAATGTGGATCATGGGGGTTTAAGTACCCTCATGAGCTTGGCCCTATGATGATAGGAGTATCAGCCCATGGTAGGGTCTCCCATGGCAAATTAGTCTCGGGAGAGGGGTCAGACTAAGACCTCAATGAAGGAAGACACCTGGAATAGGGGAACCAATGCACCCTTCTGGAGCCAGGCTTTGTGGAAGTGGTGGGGCTCTAGTGGTTGAACATTGGCTTAAAAGAAAAAAAAATAGTGCTTAGGCATGCTGATTCGTGGTGCCATAAATTGGCTTAAGGTACATGGAATGTCACACTGCTAGCAAGAAAGGAGCCACCATAGGAGGAGGCCTATAGACCTGGCCATGTCATAGGACTCTCATAGGATTGTGGAATTTCCAAACACTGAAGGGGCAGTCGTTAAGATCAGAAATACAATATATAAAATTTTAGATGTAAAGTATTTAGTATAAATCTTGGTTTTAAAAGTTGCAATAGCTGATCAAAGAACTGACTCACACATCTGTAATTCAGTGGCAGAAAATAATTTCATGTTATTTGGTCATTTACAGGGACTGCACGTTGGTGTGATGGTTAGCACTGCCGCCTCGCAGCATGAAGGTGTTCAGTTCAAATCTCAGCTGAGTTCTGTGAATGTGTGCATTACTTTACCTGGTTTGGGCAGAGGCAGGCCCCTCTCTTTGTAGAAGTTGCACATTTTTTCTCTTTCAGCTATTGTAAAAAAAAAAAATCAAATTAGAGAGGCAGACAAACCTTTCAATCTATCAATCTTCCAGGTTGGCGAACGCAGAACGCATACTTACACTCTTCCAGGAATGGGACCATTTTGTAAACGATATCTTGCAGCTGTCTGTCTGGCCTGCAGAGAAAAAGCCAAACCAACATTTTATAACAAAAATCTGCTTCTCCTTCTTCAGTACTGACAATTATCGCACACACATTTTGGACAGCCTACTATTTAAAGGAGAACAACTTGCCTACTATTACTACACTAAGCAACCCACCTGATGTTGTACAGAGGTTGTGTCTGATGAACCACAATGCTGCATGTTGGACACTTGTTGCTACAAAAGAAATGCTTCACAATGCAGCATTTGCAAACTTGGAAAAGATAAAGATGTACAAAAATTTAAGTTAGTTTTTTTTTTCTAGCAAATTTATTTTTTGTTTTTACACATCCATAAAATCATCAAGTCATGAAGTAATGGCTGTGCTTGTTTGAAATACAACTGTGATCGTACAGTCATGGGAAGAGAGCAGTCCATCCTCTGTATCAGGATCTGGTCTTTAGCAGGTTCTAAAATTATTCCAATCTAACCTAAAGTGTCTAAAGTGTACAAAAACACACAACACACTCCACCATGCCATTATTAATTCAACAAAAACCACCTTCAGCAGCAAACTGCTTCATCAGTAGTTGTGTTCTGAATTTCATCAGTTTCTCCCGTGGTTGTTGAGGTATTCTGGCCCACTCTTTCTTTGGAATATTGCTTCAGTTCATTGAGGTTTGCAGACATTGGTTTCTGCACAGCTCAGCCCTCCACAGCTGCTATGATGCTGTTTTTGGTTTTCTCCAAACATGGACCCGTGCATTCAAGGTCAACATTTCTACTTTGGTCTCGTTTCCTTTTGGTTCATTCAGATTGTGTTTTTTTTTTTTTGTTTAATAGTGACATGGTGGAATACAAGTTTCCTTATTGTCTGCTATATCTGTATGTGCTTGAACAATAATTAGTTTGTCGTTTTATTATAGACCAAATACTGAATGACAAAAAAAGTGTTTAATTGCAGACAATGCACTGCAAAGACAGGCTGCTCTTTGAGTAACTCACATGTGTGCAGGCACTCTGTGATGGTGGTGGCGTCTATGAGGAAACCGCAGCAAAGCGCGCAGCGGATATATGGATAAAACTGACTGAGGGGGAGTTTGGGCTGTTAAAACGACAGCAGGTCAAATAGTTACTGCTGTGAAACAAAACAACTACCATCATGCATTTAAACCACATTATGAGGCGAGATAAAATCAGGTAAAAAAAAAAAAAAAAACTCTGGCGAAACAAAGTGAGACACAAATTAGGTTAAACATAACACCCACTTCGTCCTCTGTGTCGCTATCTGGTGATGCGTTCGCGGTCCCGTCATGATTTCTATGGACGTACAGACGTGATGCCATGCCCACCAACCACACTACAGGATTCCCCTGGCTCCTAATTTTTACACCAGGAAAAGAGTTGTTAACTCGTCTCTGCAGTCTTAAATTAAAACGTGCTCTGAAGTTTTTCTCTTCGGCGTTAAACTTTTGCGAAGACGCATTAACTATGCTGGGCTAATGGGCTAGCATTAGCTTCTATGCAACCTGTGAGAATCTTCTTCTTCTTCGTGTGTTTATTAGCGGTTCGCAAACGACGTTATGGTGCGTTACCTCTACCAACTGGTAGGAGTGTGAATCATCATCTCCAGCTGCACACTCCCAAATATATATATATATATACGTTTATTTATTTATTCCCTTTAAGTCTGAATTTTGTGCCGCAGATATGCTGTTTTATGCATCTGAGTGTTTAATGTCACTATGGTTTTCTGTCTTCCATGTTCTGTCTTTTTGGGTTTTAGTTTTAATGTCCCTTTGTTGTTTTAATTGGGATAACAATGGTGTCTGCTGGATCAATGTTATTCATAACGTTTTTATATTTAATAAGTTGTTCATTATTTCAATCCCTTCTACAGGAGGAAAAAGAGTGGTTGTGGGGGTGACATTCTGTTGCATGTCTGATTGTTTGCCACTAGACGGCAGTGTGAACCATAAGATTTCCAATGACTGAATTAAAACCGTATATTAGGGGGACAAAAAATGACTCCAGCATTCGCCTGATTGCTCATGTTAAGCCAAGAGTAGAATATTAAAAACATATCTCTAAGTATAACAAATGTAGAAAGCAGCAGACATGAATTAACTTCTTTGTAACGAGGTAACTTACACAGATGTGAGATTGTGTTTCCATCAGTGACAAAAATAAACTATTATTACATTCTAGATGTATAACCAACCTAGATGGGTCCTTCTGGAGCTTTGCTCTGTGTAAAAGTGTGGCATTTATCAGAACAATAGTTATACAATATATATAATATTGGCGCGTCTTTGTCAAGTTTCACATCTTCTTTCCTGCAGCTCGGTAAAGGTTAAATATACATCTCAAACCTTCTGTGGTCAAAGTCTTTGCTAGACATTTAAAATTGAAAGTTTTTGGCATTTATCATCAGACATGTACATGCAAATTTGTTTTTAAGCTAGAACCTATTTTTTGTATTTTGTTGCTGTTTTCTCAACCGAATATTTGTGTTACTATGTGAAGGTTGGTTGTTGGAACGAATCAGTCCACCAGGAGTTCAGTAAACTTTTGTACCATCATCAGATATTATAATGCGCTGCTGGACCCCATACAGGATCCTGGAAGTTGAAGCCAGAAGGGGACACAGCATCCCTATAGACTGGTTCTAGCACAAGTTTTAAGTCTATGTAAAGGAATAGAGGTGTGTTCTTATTTTTCAATGAAAACACACCTCAGATCATTTATTTCAGGTGTTCACACTTGTTGATTTACTTTGTTTTCATCCTGCTGCTGTGTGAATAATCATTTTTTATAATACGGTTAGCTGTATTTAGTTATTTCATAGTTAAAGAAAAGGTCAGTCAGTCATTAATGACTGACAGCTTTTTAATTGATGCTTGTCAATTTGTATCTTAGTAATCCAGTTCCACATGTTGTAGTCTCCAACCAGTCTCAGTAGCATTAGCAGCTAGTAGTTTAAATGCACATAATGCAGAAAAATTCTTTGTTATTGGCTGGTATTGCTAATAGTTGTTAGCCTGGCGGAACCACAGAGACGAGGTCCTTTCTGAAGATATGTGGGTGTTCACATGAATAAAAAGGAGGGTTTTTTTTATCAGTGTGTGGAAATGCCAAAACTATAGTATATTTGGGCTTTTCAAAACGCATGCAACATTTATCACATAGGATCTAAAACTGTCATATAAACACAACAATTATCATATATATGGGAACACTGTAACCCATCGACATACATTAAAGCTGGACGCTGGAAGTTGGAGTCAAAAGACATACAGCGTCCACACAGAATGGTCCCAGAACAAGTTTTAAGTTGTGCCGCCTTCAGGTAAAAGAACAGGACTTTGGCCTTATTAAAAAACAACAAAATCACCTCAAGTATTTATTTTATTTTTATTTTTTTCAGGTGTTGACTCTTGTTTCTTTACATAAATTGCTTTTCTTCATACTCTGGTCTGTTACTGTTAGGCTACTAATGGGCACATCACTTCAAACATCACCAGACTATTCCTTTAACTGCAGGAAACACTGCACTGATTAACTATTTGCATCATACTTAACTGAAATCGTTTTATTATGATACAAAACATTAAAGTCTTAAATATGTGTAGTTTTTTTGTTGTTTTTTTAGAATTGTATTGCCTTTTTGTTTGTCTCTGTGAATAAAATGATTCACATTGAATCCGAACTCCCAGATGGTTCAGTTAACATGATTTCTGGACTTGGACCGGGGGACCACCATCATCATCGTCGTCGTCGTCGTCGTCGTCATTAACAGTATCCTCCTCCTCTTCCTCCTCCCGGCCCACAGGAACCGTGGAGAGCTGCGTGACTGTTCGCTGCTGTGCCGCTTCCGCATGCGCAGTGTGGGCGGAACACGAGCTCTGACTCAGCTGTGAGTCACCGCACGGCATGTCTGTCTGTCACACTGCCGGTGCCTTCGCGGACCGTGGGATTAAAGGGTACTTCGTGTAAAAGTGCTCTTTAACTCTCGTTTAACCAGGTTAAAATATGAATTTGATTTGACGTGACAGGTGCTTAAATGTCACTTTGGACGGAGAGCTGACAGAACAGCCTCTGTTTGTTAAATTCAGTAAACTCTGACAACAAAGAGGTGTTTGGTAACAACACCGATGTCTAAATGATAATTACGAAAGCCGTCTGGAAGCAGCAGTTTTACAGGAACACGAAGGGAGAACATCAAGCTTTTATTCCCTACTCTTCTGTTGACGCCTGAACGCAGCACCAAAAACTAGCTGAGCTGACATATCTCAGCGTCCCCACGCTCGTGCTGACACCTGAACGCCGCGCCGACCGAGCTGACATGACTTGGCATTCATCGCCGTGAGACGTTCATGGAGACGTTGGACTGGGGCTGATAAAGTGGACATTGGAGGTTCCAGAGGTTGACGGGGGAGATTTGTCCAAAATAAAACCTTCAGAGACCTTCTTTTACATCTGTTTGCCTACTTCAGCACCGTGCTGGACGGGTCTGCTGAGGGTGAGTGTCTCAAGCTAAAACTCTTTTGCGATGAATCAGTCGGGGGTTCCTGGCTGCTACAGTCAGGAGTTTTCGCCGTAGTTTGTTGTATTTGTTACTTTCGTGTTCAAACTGCTCAGAAAGTATGTTTTTTGGTAAACAGGAGAAACGACGCGTGAATGGGAAGGTTGTCTGTCTACATCAGTCAAAGCTTTTAGAAGCGGAAAAAGCAGCGAGGAATTCCCGTTACGCGTCACGCGCCGACAGCGTACTGCCAAACTCCCTCGGAAAAACAGTAATTTATTAGTGGTTATTAATAATTTAAAGCCGCTCTGTTACAAGTCAAGACAACATCTATGCTTTTATATGAAATAATAATGCTCTTCAAATCGGCGTGGGTTTGACATCGGAAACATGAGCTTTAATTTGATTAAATTGCAATAAACTTTTTACACAGTGACACAATTGTGTAACTATCCTGGTGTAATGAACAGTCATTCAACAGAGTTTATTTTTTGTGTGTGGGAAAAAAATATTAGAATGTTTTCTTATTACTCAGGTCTTATATAGTTGTAACTGTCCTGACAAGTGACAAAAACAGGAAACTGAGTGCATCTGAGTGCTGATAAGTTTAAGTTAAAGAGTGTTGCCCTCTTTGGATCAAAACATGCTTTGATGCTCTGCTTTAACTGTTTGCATTATGAAATTAAAGGCGTAGTATTTGTTCAAGGAATGCATATCACCCGCTGGCCTTAGTTTTAGACTAAAATCATTATGTTGAGAAATGAAGGAGTTGTAGCTGTTTTGGTAAAGCCTTGAAAGTGAGGTCAGGCTCTGAGTATGTGTTGTGAATGAATCTCAACTATTACCGCCTCAGATTTGAGATCATTTGCAAATTTGACCAAGTTATATCCATTTTTGTGTTGCCTAATGTTCATTAGCTGTGGTGACCGTCTTGTATTGGGTTGACTCCAAAGATTATTTGGTTGTAGAGGTGCATGTAGTGATTACTTTCTGCAAGTTTCGTTAAAATCAGTCCAGTGGCTTGTCGGACATTTTGCTAACACAGACACGGGCAAAAAACACGATCGCCTTCTGTGGCGAGCGATAATAACCAGGAACACCCCATCCCATCTTTCACTGACTGACTCCTCGTCACAAGCTGCTCCAAAGCTGCACAGCCTCCCCAGTTATTAGACTACTAAAGATGTGTGTGTATGTGTGCGTGTGTGTGTGTTTGGAGGTGGGTGGGGGTGGGGAGGGTAGTCAGTTGTGTTTGGTTTGTTTTGTATGAGGTACACACTCTAACTTTTGAAACATCTAAACTTTCCAGAAGTTTTTCCAAACAAACTCTTTCTATTTCCACAAACTTTACACTTCTTACACAGTGTAGGCATCAACATATAGGCATTTTAGTCTCTCACTCAGTGTAACTCTCACTGCAAAGACTTTAGATTTTCTCTTGAATCCCTTCAGAGTGCAGACTGCACACATCCAAACTCTCATTGACTTCCATTGTATCTGAGCTCAGATTTTATTTTATTTTTTTAAACTGGAAGTGAAGTTTTTTCAAATCTCCTACGTAAAACGCTTTAAAAAACAACATAAAGCTATTCTTCTGCCACTAACAGTTCAGGAGTATTTTCAATACATCCTGTGGTTTTCACACAGTGGTTATTTGTGACTTACTTTTCAGTCAGCGTTTCTGTCTACCTGTCCCATTAGGAATGCTGTCAAGGAGTAACAGACACAGATGTGTGGTTACCATGGTGACACTAATGAGCCACTGGCAGCAACGTTTCCTTTGATATCAGTTTTCTTTATACTGCTTATACAGTTTATACAGTCAAATCTCTGAAAACCTGCAGATTTGAATCTTAAAAACAATTTTTTTTCAAAACATAAAAATTTTTGGAATCCAGTAGCATCATTGTAAGAGTGTGTGTTTTCATACAGGGGTTATAAGCTACTATGCCAAGTCAGAACTACCTCATTTCCAGTAACCCAGTAGATCTGGGATGTCCCAGCTTTTCACCAGCCTTAAACGCAGCATTACATTTGTGAATCTGGGGCATGAGCAACGTCTCAAAAGCCACATTCACAGGTAAGCCGATCCGTGCGCTGGCGTCAACTGATCCGTCCGCAGCAGACGTACACGTGTACATTTAAAAAACTGTTAAGCATCTGTAAATGTTCTTGTACATATTTGGGAATACTTTTGAGACTAATTTATCTCCTTACAGATGCATTAATCCTACCTAATAACATTGCAGCATTGCATGGTGACATACTTCAACTCTACTAAAGCTCTATCCTGATGATCTCGGTCTATAAAACTCTGGCATGAAAGGTGGTGGGAGCTATGCATTCCTTCAAGGTTTGCTAGGCCTTTAATTTAAACAAACTGTTTAAATATCTGGCGTTTTCTGCATGGCTGCTGCTTCGTTAATTTTGTCCATGCACCAAACGTCCACGGCACTACAGGAACTTAGACAACGGGATTACACAAGCAACTGGTCTTCTAAATGAGCTGCTAATCCTGATTAAGGTGCTGTGGTCTGTTTCTGCTTCAATCTTAGACTGCAGGACATACAGAATCAACAGCATCCTCTGCCGGATTTAACGGTCTGAAGCGACTCGTTCCATGTAACAAAACTACGGGATGGTCAAACCCCTGGAGTAGATTTGGGTTAGACTGTTCACACTAGGGCTGCACAGTGTGTCGAAAGTTTAGCGTCACTTCAGTATTGGAATGTGCAAAATCAATATTGCAAAGTGCTGCACTAACTTGCCAAACTGGGTGCCAGTATTATATTTGGCAATCAAATGGACCAACCCCCCCACACACACACACACCACTGTCTGAAATGCCCACAGCTGATTTTGAAGAATGTATCTGAAATGCTAAAGCTAACTGCTAAAGCCACACTACAGAGTGTTGTGACAAATGACCGAGTCAAAGGAAAGGAGTGAGGAATATGTGGGATTATCGCAACTGATATCTCATCGCAACATGCAACGTTAATAATAAAATTGCGAATTCCTGATACTGGGTGGGTCTAGTCCAAACTCAGATTTAGGTTTGGATTAGACTGTTCAGATGGACAGATCGGCAGATGGATGGATGGATGGATGGCTGTTACGATGCTCAAAAAATCATAGTTCAGTACATACCTCGTTCTGCCTTCTCCATCTTCTTTTGTTATGGTGTCGTTTCATGTTCTACCTTTTTACAAGTTGCGTGGTGGAGCAGCCCGAGTTCAGACTTAGATTCAGATTTGAATTAGGCTGCTTGAACGGACGGGTCGATTGTTCGTTAGTTAGATTGGATGTTCTGATCAGTCATACTTAAAGCCGCTCACACAGTTGCTGAGTTTTTGCGACGTTGTGGTGTCACTGTGACTCATCGCTGCTCCACCTGTGTGGTAGTCTGGTACATCAAGTGCTCTGGTGGAATCCCCCCTCCCACATGCAGTCTTCCTCCTCCTGCCACAGAGCGACGATGTGCTCCGCGGTGCCAAGACAACGTTGTAGTTTTGGAGTTGAACACCAAGAATGTCACATGGTATTAAAAAAAGCTAACAGAAGAGGATTTTAATGAAAACCGTCCAGCAGGGAGATCCTAAATTCTCACCAGTTATTTTCTTAAACGCAAATTAAAGCCTAACATCTCTTTATGGAATGCATATCGCCCGCCTGCTTAGCCGCACCAGAACTCAGTGTACTTTCCAGATGTGTAAGCTGCTCATGCCATAGGCACTAATGCACCCCCATACCATCAGAGAGGCAGGGTTTTGACCTGTGCGCTGATAACAGGTTGAATGGACCCTCTCCTATTCAAGGAGGACATAGTGCCTGTGGTTTCCAAAAATAAATGACCAGAGAACAGTTTTCCATTTTCCCTAAGTCCTTGGCCTAAAAAAGATGGAGACCTTTCTCAGTGGTGTTCACATACGGCTTTTTCTTTTGCATGATAGAGCTTCAACCAGCATTTGTGGATGGCACAGTGAACTGTGTTCACAAACAATGATTTATAGAGGTGTTCCTAAAATCTTTTGATGATACTGTGAACTGTGGGTGATGGGATATTCAAAGTCTTCTCAATTTTTCACTAAGGAACATTATTCTGAAATTGTTAAACTATTTTTAGACAGTTTTTCACAGACTGGTGAACCTCTGCCATCTTTACCTCTGAGAGATTCATTCTCTCTAAAATACTCTGTTTATACCCAGTCCTCTTACTGACCTGTTGCAAAATGCTCCTCCATCTGTTTCTTATTAATAGCAATTACTTTTACAGCCTTTTGTTACTCCTGTACCAACATTTTTGAGATATGTTGCTACATAAAATGTAGAATTTACCTTATTTTTTCCTGAAAATTGTCCATGTCCATTGTACTATGTTCCACTGTGATTAAAATATTGGTTTATGAGATTTGCAAATCATTGCATTTCTGTTTTTTTTTTGTTTTTTTTATATACACCATGTCCCTATTTCCTCAGCTCTGGGGTTGTACCTGAGTGTTTGAGGTGTGTCAGCAGACACTTTACAGGAATGACTGTTTCAGGGTGACAGGGCAGCCGTGTTCAGAAGTTCCTCCGAATAACCAGAGTAAGATCCCTGTTTAGTCTTGGACAGAAGTCCTTTCATCCAGATGTCTTAGCAGCCAAAGAACGGGTCAGGGAACGCTGAAGAGTTCACAACATTAGTGCTGAAATAATCTTGTCCGTTAAGGTAGACTTGTCATGAAATTTATTGTTTTTTTTGTTTTAAAGTTTAGTAAGATGTGCTTTGAGGACATTTAATGTGCAACTGGATCCAAGCTGTTCAAACAAATCAAACTGGCTTGTTGACAAACACTAATAATATGTTAGAGAAAACCACTGTGTGTGTGTGGACACTAGAAACACAGACGGTGCTTTTACTGTCCGCTTCGTGTTGTCTTTTTTTTTTTTCCAAGACCAACACATGTTCTGCTGTTTAGCCCCAAAGATGTCTTTTGTGTGTGTGTGTGTGTGAGCAGAGTGTGGACAAAGGGCTGGGTGTCTGGACAAGGAGCTTGGGACGGGTGGGGTGGGGGGGACTGAGGAGATGAGCCATTGCTTAGCCTGAACCTTGCTGCCTACATCAACCCCCATTCTCAGGAAGCTATCCCCACCTTTTTCATTGAAAGATGGAGTGAACACTGCCCCCCACCCCCACCACCCTCTCCACTACTTTGCCCTGCTTTTTGCCCTGGCCTTGCCCCCTCAACCCCTGGACATCACCCCTGTCACCACATAGATTGGTAGGATCTGGCTACTGCACCTGTCTCTGCTCGTCTAGACTTAGCTATGTTGTCCAACAGGAGGCAAGAGATGGCAGGAGAGTTGGGGGAAGTTAGATGGGGGGTTAAAAGTCAGAGTTGCAGGGTGAAATTTGCTAGTTCAGACTGAGGAAACAAAGCGGAAACAGGAGGTCACCCTGTTGACCCCCCCTTCAGAGCCCTGTGGTGTTACACAGCTCTGGGTCAGCCCAGCTCTCTTTCTTCACTTTTAGTTGTTACTGTGCACCACAGAAGACAAAAAGTGATAATGATTTTGCACATGTCTGTGTGTATTTTAATTTGTCTGTCTGTTACCAAAATATCTCTTAAACCACTAGATGGAGGTTAATGATACTCTCAGAAAGTAATCATTGAATGCATGTCTACAACTGAATTACTTTTGGAGTCATTCTGATTCAAGATAGTTGCCACAGCTAAGTGACTTTAAAGTAGTATCTCACTGGGCTGCAACTGTTGGAGACTAGTTTGTGATTAAAAATTGCAAGAAAATAGGCTAATTTTCTGTTGGCGTGTTTGACTAAATGAGCCACAAACAAACACGAGTCATGCGGCCGTGTTTTAAATTGACAGTTTTTGAAAATCATGGCTTATTTTTATGTGCACAGACTGTAAAACTATATTCTTGGTTGTGCACATTATTTTTAGATGGACATTCGTCTCCGTCTCGGATGTTTTCTTTCAGATGCAAGCTCCTGTGCAGGTGGTATAATACAGCTTTAGCTCTCTTGACAAAGGTTGGAGATGCCCATGACACAATTAAGGTGGGTTCAAGACGGCTTGGAGATGCCAGTGATGACTCTATGATTATTTTGAGAGAATAATTTTTTTGCACATATTTTTGAATATGCTTAAAACTAAAGCGTCAAGACTGCAAGCCTCTGTGACTCAAGTAAGGAAACTGAGAATGTCAAAAGACATTCTTGAGACTCCATGAATGCTGTTCTCCAGCTTGTTGTAGTGCAGTGAGACATCACCTTCAGCAAACATGGATATAAAATGTATATAACTCTGCTACTTTTACAGATACCAAGCTAAAATTTGATATTAGTAGCTGAGAGTCATTCACAAGACATGCACTGTGCACTAACTGATCATGCAAAATGTGTTTTTAAAACTTGCCCTTAACTATTGTAGTCAACTGGATCTGTTTGTTAGCTGTTACAAATAACCAACAATTAGCATAAACATAAACAATAATAGTATTGAAGTTAGCCTTATCTCAGTTTAACGTTGGCACTCTTAGGGTTCTGAAGCTAGTTTAAGAGCCTGAATTTCACATGAAAGAACTTGAACTTTAGGATTAAGGGGATTTATTTACATATATAAATCACAAAGTGAATTATGGATGAATAATTTTAGTAACTTTATGGCAAAAGTTAAAAAAGAGTGATTATAGAGACATCAATGACATTAGATACCAAAATATAAAATAAAATTACTCTGTTTAAACCATTAAAATCACATGAGAGAAGATGAAATTCATTTTCCTTGGGGGATGAATAAAATTTTGTCTTGTCTTATCTTTTTGTTATTTGGAATCAGCACAGCTTAAGATGGCCACCACAACCAACTGACAATGGGACACACAAAAATTTTTATAACTCAGTCAGTTATACTGATATTAAGTTAAACTTTGGTGTGGTAATAGTTGAAAACCATCCCCAATACAAACTCATTGACACATCTCACAAATTCACATGAGCTCACACATAAAGTGATTTACAAGATTTGAACAAATAACTCAATTCTTATCATAAGATGATCTTTGTCTAACACTGACATAAAAGACAGCAGGTGATATGCCTTCTTTCAAAGAATGCTAGGCCTTTAATTAGAGGTTGACTGATATGAGTTTTTCTATGGCTGCTTATATTAGCAAGGCCACTTGATTTTTATAACCTCATAAAACACAACATATTTTGATACCATTAGATAGATCTTTTAAAGACAAATCCAACACAATTTGAATTTTTTAAATCGGTCTACTGGTTACCAATTTATTGTCAAAAAATGACAATCAAAATTAGTCTAAATTAATACAATTCCTAAATAGGCAGCAATAGAAAGTCTTCTGTTTAACTTCCTGGAACTTTTGTTCTCACACTGGGCTGAAGCTGAGGAATTGCTCTGATTGGTTGTAAATTTTCCCATTATTCCTTCGCGGATAACACATGCGCAAAGCAGTCAAAAGTGCCAGCTCCCGCTCGGCTCTTTGCCAATGTGTCGTATCACGGGGAACAAAAACAAAAGCAACTGGACTTCAATTTGTAGTTTGAAGACGTTTCGCTTCTCATCCGAGGAGCTTTCTCAATCACGGGGAACCCAGAGTGGTACGAGACCAGGGAACGATACAAGACTCGGGGAGTGAAAAGGAAACGTGTTTATTT
>JAOXNZ010000105.1:9117444-9129349 GCA_028566095.1 Kryptolebias brasiliensis | reverse complement strand
CTAAGGTCAGTTGTAGGTGTACAACCAGTGGTTGCTTTCTGAGAGTTTCATTAAAATCCGTCCAATGGTTCATGAGATATTTTGCTAATAATGGACACACAATCGCCCAACTTTCCTCCTTCAGCAGTGGGCAATAACTCTAATCTGATGCTTTAAAATTTGAACCTGAGTCACCTTGCTGCAGTAAAAATGGTTTATTTTTAATTATTTCTCCATAGTTATCTAAAAGTTTAAGATAAATAACCAAGTAAATATGTGTCTAAATAAAACTTGTCTTTACAGAAGGTTGTTTTCCCTTTTTTTTCTCTCTTATTTTGCCCTGATTGGTTCCATAGATGCTTATATTTTACTGGTGTGATGTTCATTACTGCTGCAGTGAGCAGTGTGTACATTCAGTGATAGCCACAGAATACGGTGGATATATTTTAGTGGAAAGAAGAAAAAAAAAGCTTTGAAACCAGCAGCCAGAACACAGGGAGGTTCTGCACTTTGGGCCCCGAGACAAGCTTGCATTGAGTCAAAGATACCTTTAGCCTATACCTGTGTGGTATTTAAACAGTGACTAACAAGCACTCAGTTCAAGCCAATCAGCAGTAAATTCCAACCAGCATTGTTAAGATTTAAAGGGCAACAAAGATGTTTTACCTGGGAAGTCTTCACTTTTTTGGCTCATAAGGTTTAGAAATGGGCAGTCTAGGCAAAATGAGCAAATCTGAAGAATTATTGCAATTAATACATGAAGAAAATCCAACTGAACATTTACCGATGTTTGTACAGTCAGAGCAAAGTTTTAAAGTCGGTGACTTAACTTAATAATGACAGTAAATATTCCTCCAGATGCTTAGCTCCAGCGAACAATCAGCTGATAGATTACAACAGGCTGAGAAATAAAGACTCTAAAGATATATCAGGATCAGCATAAGGATCGTGGAATTGTGTGAGTTGGTGTAATTAAACAAGCAATGTGGAAATGTTTCAGTCACAGAATAACTGATGATTGATCATTTTCTGCTGCCTTTTGCACCATGTGCTGAAATGTTAAACACAGTAACTGAGAGGAAACTTTAAACGTTATCAAGGGTGGGGTGGGGGGGGAGCCAAACAAAGCATGTTCTTTCGTTCTCTGTATTTTCATATGTCCTTAATGGCAGTATCTCATTTGGCTGAGACTGTTGGAGACTATTTGGTAAGTCAAAAATGTAAAAAAAAAGAAAGAAAATTTAGAAAAAAAGCCATTTTTCAGTTGTGGTCTCACTAAATTCTGAGCGATTGCAGCCATCAAAATGCGCAATTTGTGAAAACTACACTGTATTTGCGTGCACGGCCTGCAAGACTGTACTCTAAGTCATTAATTTGGACATGACTTTGTTAAAACGTGTGAATGGAGAAATAAATCTGAATGACGAAAATAAATATCAGTTTAAGAAATATCCAGAGTAGCGTACACCGAACAAAGACATACAAGCAATTTTAAGATAGAACTCCTAACTAGTGCTTTCTTTCTTTGCCTCTTTTCATCTCATGGTTTCATTTTGACCGATCCTTTAGGTTGGGGGTTGTTCAATGACTTGAGAAGAAAAAGGTCATTTGTAGAGAAACTCGTCTGATGACTCAGTTTCTTACTGAGCTAAATTCATAATATAACAACAGGAAAAGAAAATTAAATTAATTTTTCATTGTAACCAGTGTATTCTGGAGATTGACACAGATGAGACGTGTGGTGTGTGGTTTTTTTTTCTTCTTTTTTGTTTTAAGCGGACTTTGGGTTGAATATAAAAACCTGCCCTCGACTTCAACCTTTTTATTTCTTTTCTGTTTCCTTTATCGTTTCCAAACTGCTGTAGGTCGTAAAAGCTGTGAAAGCGGCTCTCCTGTGAGTGTGAGAAACAAAACGATTGTCAGAACGTGTCAAGTAAAGACTAAAATCCAAAGGAAGGAAAGCTAACACGTGTTTGTTTGCTCCTAGTCTTTGCAGTCAAAGTGCTGCGCCTGCTTCCTGGTGTTTCTGTCGAAGATTAATGACCTTCCTGTTTTCAGCTTCAGTATCTCAAAGTTTTCGGCTCCGGCTCTGAATTCACTGTTGGAGGCGAGGTATGAAAGGTGTGCGTCGGCGCACACAGACACTCTGTAACACTCGGGTGTTACTACTCTGACTAACGCGTATGGAGATGGCAGACCAGCAGTCAGTGGCTCCAGATCTCTGCATTGGCCTGGAGGTCGATTTAAATTAAAACAAATAATGCGTTTCTGTTTCTGTAACTGCGGCCGTTCTACTGCTGGGCTGAGCTGTTCCACTGGAATGTGTCACACACACACTCACACTCACACACACACTGAACCAAAATCCATTTAAACTCCAGTGGCATTCCCAAAGTCTCATCTGGTCCAATTGAAAACCACTGGCTGAACTTTTTTATTTCCTGATCCTGATAAAATGTTGAGGCATTAACTCTTCCTCGTTTTTGGCACCCTGATAAATTATTCTGATGAAATTAAGACAAAAACAATTTGTCTGGGAGGATATCAGACGACAAAAAGAGAGAACCAGAAAACAGAGAGACTCACGGAGCCAGAGAGAGAGAGAGAGAGAAAGGGAAAGAAAAGAATTTGTTTCCTGTAAGTCACCTGACACTGGAGGCTTCTCAGCACAAACACGTCTCCCTTGTTTTGTTTTGTTTTTTTTCCTGTTACACTCACATTTTTCTTAACGTCATGCATAAACCTTCCTTTCGTTAGAGGAAAAGTTTCCAACCTCTTCTGCTTCAGCTCCTGTCTCCCTAAAGTCGGAGCACACAACAGAACACTTTACACAGTTAAAGCTAAAGTTGAATCGGGTCATTCCATATTCTTCATTTTGTCAACATTGACAAGGAAATGCTGACTTAAAAAAACAACCAATCTGATCAAATTCAGGCTGAATTTTCTTCACTTTCCACGTTAGAATAAAAGAAATGATTAATTCCACCAGTTTTACGGACTCGAGCATCGTTTTCTGAAACAGCTTGTCTTCAATTAATTGTCCCTCCAGCTATAAAGAAGTGCACATGACTTGTGGAGTATGAGCAATCGGTCCTAATTAGCCTACAGTTTGTGTTCACACTTATATGATCCATTATAATGAAGAGTTTAAACTGGGCCTTGAATGAACCAGAACACTTACTGTTTGAATGGTTTGCTCTAAGGTTAATTAATCCTTATTTAAAGCAGAGATGTTTAATGTCAAAGGCAAGGCCCACAGGTCTCATTTATAAAACTGGTGTACGCACAAAACGGGGCCTGAAACTTGCGTACGTCAAACAAACACAAACTTGACGGGAAAATGTGCGGTCCCTCACACAAACTCTGAGCCTTGCTACCATATAGGCTTGTTTTGGAGACAGGGGAAACTGGAGACACAGATGGCGAAGTGGGGAAATGAAGCCACACTGCATCATTATTCCTCTCACATATTTAAATTCACTCCATAATCAAACTTTAATCTTAGATCGACTTTATAATAAGCTTTCAGAACATCAGTATTATTTATCCTTCTCCTGATGAGCCGTAAGGACCTTTCAACTTAAATCTTAAATAAAAGTTCAGCAACATTTCAAAGTTTTCTCCCTGGATAATCAGCAGGCTGATGTGTACCACAGATTAACACACGAGGGGACAGAGGCTCCCCCCTCAGGCGCTGCCTCCTGACCCTCTTTCCAAACCCCCAGAGCTCAGAAGAGGCGTGCTTTAATACCACTCACACTCGTGCGCCCCCGCGAGGGAGCGCGCCCGATGCTTTTTGGCAGACCATCACTTTTCGGCACAACTCCTGTCATCCTTCTTTCAAAAGGTGTCAGTTCAGGTACGCCTTTACCTCCACCTGTGGCTGACATGCTCTGGCGGTGGCCGGTTAGTCTCTTTTTTGCCACCACCCTAAAATCTGACCACTTCTTCTTCACCTCATCCAGGTCCTCTCTGTCCCTCTCACTGAATTAATAGTGGGAACGACGTGTTTCCGCTCACAGCGCTTCCTTTTATTTATAACACCATTACTGTGGCTCCAAAACATATTTTTATTTAGTTTCTTCGCTCTTTTCTCCGTGGTTGCCATTGGTAACCATGAAATAACATTGATCAGCTGGCTCATTTAAATCCACCTTCACATTCATGAGGTGCTTTGCACTGACCATTTCTGGTTGAATGTGTTTGTGTGGAGGGCAGAACCTGAGGCGGGACCTTGTGCGCAAACTTTCAGGTACAGGTGTGATTTCTAAAGGGAAATTGCTTGCTGGTGTGCGCGCATGGTTTTATAAATCAGAATTTTTTTTGGCGTACGCCATTTTTGCCTTTTGAGCGTACGTACACTTTTAGTATGAATCCTACGCAATCTTTTATAAATGAAACCCCAGACATCTATAAGACTTTAACTTGATGACTTCATTTAGTCAAATGTTACCTCAAACAACTTTGGACACTTTTGATGTAGCTGCAGTCACTGTTTGGTCTCTCATGGACGTTAACAGTCATAAAAATACTGATTACTGTCAGACATCCCCGCTTCATTTAGTTTTATGGCAATCGTCACAGGTCGATAGGGTTTTGCTGGCCCGGGACACAAAAGGTTATCTATGCATTCCAACGCAGCCTCCATTGCCAAAAGCAAATAAAAATGCACTCAGGAAATAAAAAACGCCTAATTACATATCGGATCCCGCCCATTTCTGTCCAAATCACAGAGATGCCTATTCACACTGGATTAGTATTATCACAGGACCTCGGAGTTCAGCAAAATATAGTAGGTAATTTGCGGGCCAATTTTTTCTTATTCTGTAATTATTACAAATAGCATGTGGTCCCTGGGTAAAACTAATCCTGTGCCAATAGGGCTTTAGCTAATGTGTGAGTCTGTAAATGTGAGTCTCCATAAATGTGTGAATCTTAGTAAATGAGTGAGTCCCTGTAAATGTGTCAGTCTCCGTAAATGTGAGTCTCTGTAAGTGTGAGTCCCTGTAAAAGTGTGAGTCTCAGTGGATGTGGGGCGAGACAGATAAGTCTAACCCTAACCAGGGCCTGTGTGGGTGTTTTGTGACTGAGAGAGCAGCTGTGTATGAAACGCAGATGATGGACACCGACACACAGACTGCTGAAGAGACAAAGAGACAGAACAGGAGGAGGAAAAGACAAAGAGACAGAACAGGAGGAGGAAGAGACAAAGAGACAGAATGGGACAGAAAGCAGATGGGTGTTAGTGGTCTGGAGGTCCCCCCCCCCATGTAGGGCCTGAGTCATGGCCAGTGGTGTTAATATTCTCATCACAGACACATTAAACCTTTCAGTGGAGAGTAACGTCCTTTTCTGGCTTTACTTTTCCACTTTTCAGACACACATTTAAACAAGCACATTATGTAACACAATAATAATAATAATAACAGTTTAATCACAGGTGAGTCCTTCTTCACACCAAGTAAAACTTTGCTTACAGTAAAATGTTTCAGAGCAGACTGACTTCCTGAAGACCTTTAAGATTTCCTGTTCAGTTCTGAAATCTTCAGTCGTCTTTAGATGGTCACAGTCATCTTACCAAGACACTGAATCGAGAAATGTCTCCAGCTTGTATGTTCTGAGTGCAACATGTGAGAAAGTGTTGACTTAGGGTGCATCTTTAGGACCTTCTTGTGAAGTCACAACCTTTTTATGTTAAGAGTTGGAGTATATTGTTGATGGCACAAAGGTTAAAATTAGTACAATAAATGAAGAAATCCAGTCGGTAACTGATGGATTTGTCAATAGTGGAACAATAAATGTGCACGGCATTAAAGATTATGAACAAAAGACAGGTTGGTGAAGAACTGCTGCCAAGGATGAGGGACACGACAGAGGAAAATAACTCAGCAGGAAGTTTTATATAGGTTTATTGAGTATTTTTACAATTCAATTTTTATAAATTAGTTTCAAAGAGTTCCAAGTTTCATCTGTTTGAGTCCTGAATTCATCCTGTTTTATTCCAGATTTATTCCAGTTTAAATCCTAATTTATCCTTGGTCGATTTCTGTTTTAATCATAAATTAATCCTGAATTTATTCCATTTGAAATCTTAAATTGATCCTGTTTGAAACTTGAATTAATCCTGTTTTATTCCTGAATGCCTCTGGTTAATTTAAGACCCCTTTTGGCTCATTATTACCCAATTCTTCAATCAGTTAAACAAATGCAACATGGACAGATTATTAATCAGGTTAAAGCCATACAGGCCTTTAAATTGGGGTTTTACTTCTTAGTTTGGATGTTTAGGAACCTCAGATAAAATTAAAAACTGGTGTAAATGAACAAACAAATACAGAATCAGAAAAAAAAGATAGAGACAGTTAAGGCAAAAACAGAAAGGAGTGGAAACTTTTTGATAAAGATCCGGTCTGCGCTGGTTTAAACAGGATTTGTGAATGCAACACAGCCTATTTTCTCCTCTGACCGGCATCCATAAATAAATCCCACAGTCAGTGAATGCAGCACAGTTTGTTTTCTCCTCAGATCAGTCCCCGTATATAAATCCCAGGGTCAGCGAAGGCAGCACAAACTGTTTTTTTTGTTGTTGTTTTTTTTTACATGATCCTGACCCTCTCACCAATAAACTGTGCTGAAAAGGTTAAATACAGAAAAGGACACTTTGAATGGTATTAAAGGGGGCGGGGGGGAGCTACAATTGTTTTGGGAAAATCTTTAGTTAAGCCAAGCATGTTGTTTCTCAGTCGTAACTGAGGACATTCTTGCAACCTAGTGGTGTGGCATGAGCGTTTCAGAATATTCGTTAGAAAGTGTGGATGAAGGAAAAACAACGTTCTTCATCTAAAAGTGGGAAAGACGAGCAATAAATGAAAACTGCTGAAGGAGGCATGTTGTCGAAGCAGCTCACCCGTCGGTGTTTCTGAGGCCGTGCCCTCCCTGCTCACTGAGCTATTTCCTGTTTTTGACCTGAAATCTTTATTTAGAGGCATCCCTGCTCCCCCCTCGCTGCATTCATGGATCAGCTCAGAGGCAGAAAGAAAGCTGGGATCGGACATAGAGAGGTGCCCTGACTAAGATGGCCGTTTTTGCTCAGTTTTTACTGAGACCGAAGTGTGTTTCAGTGATGTGAGTCCGTTCTGTTGTTCAGTCGTCTGAGCAGCTCAAACTCTGCAGTCTGAGCAGGAAGTCCAGTTTTTATTCAGCTCTTATTAAAACAGGATTCCCAGCAGAAATGAGGAGTTCAAACTAACTGAGTTTATATCTACAGATGTGTGTTGAACTGCAGCTGATTAGCGTTGTCATAAAGTCCTGCTCCTCCCTAACAAAATGAGCTCTTTCTTTAATGAAGTTATACACAAGCTCTGAAAGCAAAACCCTCCAATTAGTGAGGACAATAAATCCTACGATCAGTGAACCCACCACAGCATTTTTTTTTCTACAATCCCTGGCTGCAAATAAATTCAACAGTCAGTGAACGCAGCACAGTTAAATCCTACAGTCATTGAAGGCACCACAGCTTGCTTTAACTTCTGAACAGCGCTTGCAAATACATCCCACGGTCAGTGAACGCAGCACAGCACGTTTTCTTCTCCGTCAGCGCCTGTAAATACATCCCACGGTCAGTGAACGCAGCACAGCCTGTTTTCTCCTCCGATCAGCGCCATTGTGTGTCAGAGTCTCTGGAAGGAGGACCGACGGTTTCTGCGGGCTGTCGGTTCGGACCGTGTTTCTGTTGTGGACCGGATTGGTTAAAGAGCCTCCCATGTTTGTGTTTGGACCCCCGGCGGACCTGGATGTGGTAAGACACCGTTTGGATCTTGCAAGGAACAGAATTGAACCCAGCGGCTCGGGGAGCTGCTTCTAATGAATAATAGAGACGTGAGTCCTGCTGTTCCACAGGAGGACTGTGAGCTGGTTCTGGCTCGGTTCTGTAGAGTTTGGTTGAAGGGCTGTCAGTGTGTGTGTCCTCTGTATTTCAGTTCAGTTTCATCGCTGCTGCTTTAGTTTCTGAAGGTGGAGAGTCTGTCTGGTGAACTTTTTTTATACGGAGGACACAGTCCAACACTCACAGCTCAGTGAGCTGACAGTAAACACAGCTGCAGTCTCATTTATAAATGGCACCTCCTGTTTTTAAAACTTTTTTCTAAAATGTTCCATTTAAAAACTAAAGGTTTTTTTTAGTGAATCGTCTTTAGACTTGTAGACATTCTGTTGCAGGCTTTTAAACAGCAGAGTTGATAAAGTTCTGCCTGTCTGAATCCGGTTCTTCCAGCCCTGTACACATCAGTGAAGTGGTTCTACTGCTGTAAAGTGATTTGGATTTCAGTCTGTTGTTCTGTTCCTGTTGTCCTGAAGGGGCCTCCGTTTCGTAACCTGCAGCACAGCAGCGACAGAACTTCCTCCTCCTTCCTGTAGTTGTTCCTGTGATCTGACCCAAAAGCAGCAGCATGTAGGTCAGATCCTGGTTCCGACTCGGTCCGGACAGACTCACCTGTTCCAGTCTGAGCTCAGGTGTGTTATCCAAGCTCTGATGATGGCTGGAGGAGAGAGAAAGGTCCAGTTTGTTCCTCGGCTCTTCCTTGGGTCCAGACTACACGAGAAAAACGCCAAAATTTAAGAGCTTCTGCAAAACTAAAGAAGGATTTCTGACACTGAAGATGACTAAAACAAATGTGGGAGTTAGTGCGAGGATGCATTTTTTTATTCAAGTTTTCAGGATGACTCACCAGAGAAAAGAATTTGGGGACAGGTGTAGTCTTGAGAGTCTTAATATTATAAAAGCCAGATCTGAAAAATTAGCTGCAAGTCGTAACTCTATAAAAATACATGAAACATTGCAGAAGTGATGATTGCGAGCTCTTATTGTTTCCATTGATCTTTAGGTGATTTATGTTGTTTAATTCAACCCACAAGACAGAACCTAATCTGTTAAATTTGAAACTGTTTACTCAGTAAAAATCAAAGAGAATAAAGCATCAACAATATAAAGGTAATACTAGAAATCGCCTTCTTCCCTTGTTGAGAATTGAAGCCAGAAGATCCTGTTTTACTATAGCTGTCATGTTGTATTTTTTGGGACTAGAATCTATGCACTATGAATGTGTTGATTTAAGACTGTTTACACGATCACATTGTTTCATAAGCTTTCTTTTAAGCATGAAATAACTAATTACAGCTGAGCGTACTGGAGAAAAAAATGAATATTTGATAACTACGGGAGTCAACACCTGGGAAAAAAAGTGATTTGAGGTGCACTTTTTTATTTCATTAAGGCCAAAGTCCCATTTGTTTACATTTTGGGGGCGGGACTTTAAACCTGCATTGGAACCAGCCGACCGGGGAGGTTGGTCCCGTTCCGGCTTCAGCTTCCAGGCTCACACTGGGTGTCTAGATTTTTTCTACAGTCGATGGTATGGGGTTATAATCTCACGGTACAGGATTATAGCGTGGTTATACAGGTGCTTCCTGGAAATGATGACACCTGGAGTGCTAAACCAGAAGCTCAACACTGTAGCTCTGTTAACACTTTGAGCCAGGCCTGATTTTCCTTATAGTCAACTTGGTGTGATTTCTGATTAAACTGAAGTGGCACGAGGGGTTGAAGTCAACATGCCGCCGTTTCGTCTGTAAGCCAGGCAGTGAGCGCACCTTGACAGTCGGCATGTGAGTGGTTGAACCGGCCTTGCAGCTGGAGGTTGCGATGATGACTGAAGATCTGTGCGACCAACCGGCTGTGGGCTTTAAAAATGGGAGCTGTCCGGCAGATTTTATGCATCAAGCCTCCTTTGGTTCCATGATGCCGGCTTCAGTTAATCAAAGCTCGCGTCTTGGTGGGACGTGGCCGCCCTGATTTAATGATTTATGAATGACTGGAGGCAGCTTAAAGAGTGACTCGTCTTTGCGGACGTATCGCAGGACCGTTGTGTGAAAGGGGCTTGTGTTAAACGGGCATATTCCGGCGCTGCACGCCACGGTACACGCTGCGCTACTCAGCATTCCTTTGGAATTAGCTGTGTTTCGTACGTGCTGCAGTAATCAGTTGGACATATCTGTCCTCCCAGTCTCCACACGGATCGATGCTTCAGATTCCTGGAGTTTTTACGTCTTCGTCGCCTGAATCACAAAGCTGTTTTCTCCCTCCTGTTGACTAAATCTGCTCTCTTCTTCTGCCATTATTTCTATATAGAGGCAGGCATTAACTGTCCAGGCAGCACAGACACACACCCTGATGTGTTGGACTGTTGAGTTTCTGTGCAGCTAAAAGTGAAACTGATTTGTTCAATTTAATGTAAGAGTTAATTACTTTTCTATTTAATATAACAAACCCCAGAGTATGAAGCGCCTTGTTGCTGTTTTTACATTTTGTTCTTAGATTGTTCGCGGCGCATTTCTACAACTCATCCAACAAAATGCATGAATCTAACAAACTGAGCAGTGCGTTTTATTATTAGCGAGTAAAAATGGTTTCACTTTAGTCCCTGAACTTTGCACTCCTTTGTCTTTATCTTAGCGCCTCCACTGCTGAAAGTTTCATTAAGCTCTGCAGGCAGCGTGAATCTGCTGCAGAAAATCTTTGATTTGGGTGACACTGTCGCTGTAATTTATTTAAAGCAAGGAAGTCGATCCTCTCAGGTGTCAGGAGGGCCAGTCTGACTTTAGTGAATGGTTCTGTCCACCCGAGCTTGTTTTGGTTTTTTTTATCAGATATATCCTGCTTGTTGTGCAGCATTAGAACAGTTTTGGAAGCAGCTACACCGTTACGTAAGAGACTGTAGTGAAGGGGCCTCGATCATGAGTGTTTCTGATCACTGTGAAGGAAAAAACACATTATTTCCAGATGTATTATCATTGTCTTCATTTAGACCTTTCTTCTTTTCAAATGATTCAGATCATTAATATCCCAATCAGTCAGTTAAATCGACAGCAGACTGTATTTCAGACATTGTTTGTTGTTTCAGTCAAATCTTCGACAGCAACAGAGACACGATGTAACATGTACTGATTATTTCTTCAGTTAAAATCAGTTATTTGTATCATTTTGTCAGACAGCAGGTGATAAAAACCAAGAACTACAAGTATCTACAAGCATCTTCCTACTTGGAAAAGCCATGTCAGTATTTATTTTTGTGTTCATTTTTCTTTCATCTATTCTGAAGTCACTTTGTGTCTTCATGTTTTCACGTGTTTGACCAAATTTGTTGGCTTGGTGCCGCCTGCTCATTGGTCTGATTCAGCCGCCTCAGCAGCCACTGATCGGTAGTAATGGTAGACGGGGCAACATTTTGTCATCTTTCTGTGTGCCATGTGATAAAACACATGGATGCACCAAAGGAAACAACTTTGTTTCAGAAAATAGACAGAGCCTGACAGTTACCATCAGAGAAAGTACCTAAAGGAGTTTTTACAACCCTGTTTCCCGCAAATAGACAGAGCCTGACAGTTTATTGCTGCAGTCTGATATAATGTAACTCAGATTCACAAAAATCAAGTTAAAACCTGGTTCCACGACTGTTCTTGAGATGACAAACTCAAATGAATGACCTTCAGTGTAATTTCTTACCTACAGCTTTAAAAAGAGAATTTTCATAATAATTTAAACCAGGTCAGGTTTGTCTTAGACTTTGTCAAGGTTTCCTGTTTGAGCAATTTAGTTCTGCATTGTTTGACTGTAGTTTCTTTGTTGGTACATTTGCGTGGTTTATTGAAGGTTGGTGCAAAAGAAGAAATGCCAATATGGAGGTGATCATTGAGATGATGGTGAGCGCCGTGGGTGTGTTGGTGAGCAGCGTGGGTGTGTTGGTGAGCAGCGTGGGTGTGTTGGTGAGCAGCGTGGGTGTGTTGGTGAGCAGCGTGGGTGTGTTGGTGAGCAGCGTGGGTGTGTTGGTGAGCAGCGTGGGTGTGTTGGTGAGCAGCGTGGGTGTGTTGG
>JAOXNZ010000105.1:9084785-9104219 GCA_028566095.1 Kryptolebias brasiliensis | reverse complement strand
AAACAAAAAAAAACAACTCGGGTTGAAGAATCTAATTGCACTTTTTTACACAACCAACTTATTTATTTGCTTACTTTACTAAACTGTTATCTTGTATAGAAAGTTAGGTGTCAGTTTTTTTTTTATTGAATATTACTTCACAAAATCAAACTACAGTTTACATGTACCTGGGAAAATTACTGTAACAAGTCTGACTGTAATGTCAGTTTTCTTTATTAAAAAGTTTAATTTAGGCTGTAAAGGTGCCAGGACGTTCTAACTCAACTCATGTTTAGAGTTAGATAATACTGAAAGCGCAAAATTATCCAGAAAATGATTTTTTTCCCCTTTGAACGTGCTTCAGCAGTGGGTCAAAGTCCGGGTCTTGTCTCATCTGTGGCAGGTTGTGTTTCTTAGCTTTCTTTATAAAAATGACTAAGTTAAACCAAAGGAGCGTTCGCTGAATTACACCTAAAGAAAAAAAAAATACTAAACTTGTTGTTTTTTCTATAAAGAAGTCCTCTAGTTTTAAACTTATGAATGAGCGATTACCATATGAATTGAACCTTTATGTTTTCTTTTTTTTAAGCCAATAAATCTGAGCTCAGCAGTGATGAATCCCAGCCCGTCTCTCTGCTGTTCACAGCAGCTCAAAGCCAACATTAGGCTGTAAAACAACCGTGACTCCGGTGGTTATTTCCAGCTTTCAGGCCTCGCAGCTGTGAGGGGACGGGGACAAGGGGACAGGCTGTCTCTGCCGGTTGAAGGAGGCAAAGTTTACCTCGGCTCAGTGAAACAGATCTGGGGTCAGTGAGGACGGCAGGCATGGAGCAGAAGTGGAGACCTGCTGCTCTCTGCTGCTGACATGATGGAGTTACTTCAGGCTGGGTGGCAGCAGCACATCAGGAGACTTTCTGTATACACGCTTTTTATTTTCTCTCTTTTTATATTGTGTCATAACTCACTTGTCACACACACACGTTCTATGAGGGAAACTGCATTTTCTGCTATAAAGCCGTGTGAGTCTTGAGTGCTGAATGAAATCTGCTGAAGAAGCTGGAACTGAGTTGTTACAGCTAAAATAGCAAAATGCTAGCTAAAAGCCAAAAGTGGTAAAACACTAGCTAAAAGTAGTTAAAGCCTACCTAAAACTACAAGTAGCAAAATGCTAACTAGACGTTCAGTGTAGCAAAATGGTGCTTAGAAAGTAAAAGTAGCAAAAGGCTAAAAGTAGCAAAAAGCTAGCTAAAAGCTAAATAAGCAAAAGGCAGGCTTGAAGCTAAAAGTAACAAAAGGCTGACTACATGTAACAAAAGGATAGCTAAATATAAAATAGCGTAAGGATAGCCAAAAGCTCAAAATAGTAAAAGGCTTGCTAAAAGTAATAAAAGGTTAGTTAAAAAAGGTTAGAAGCAGCAAAAGAGTAGCAAAAAGTAATAAAATAGTATATAGAAGCTACGAGTAACAAAAGGCTAGCAAAATGCTTAAAGTAGCAGAACAGTAGCTAAAATCTAAAAGTAGCATCAGTAGACAAATACAGAGTAAAACTTGATCTCCTCTTTGTGTCAAATTGTTTGAAGTGACATTTCTGGATGCAGCTGCTGCGTTTGATGACGATGGTTTTCCAAGGTTCCCCTGAGTCCATGTAGAGATACTTATCCCAGTTTCAGTGCTGCCTGAGGACCTGAAAGTCCCATTCATCTACAGTTGCAGTCAGGGGGTTCCATCCACCCATCATGGGCTGAACTGTAACACAGTGACAGATTGTAATGACACTTTCAGAAAATAAGTGGATGTCTCTCTAACCGATTAACATTTGGAGTCAATTCACGATGGCTGCCACAGCTAATCAGCCTTAGCCAATCCATTTAACCGACACTGAGCTAAAATGTGATGCGGTAGTAGCTGAGAGTAATTCACAACACATACTCTGAGTGTGACACCTTGCCATATTGCATTGAGATCACATGCTGTTTTCAAGGTTTGACTGAAACAGCTACGACTCCATCTTTTTTCAGCAGAACATGATCTTAGTTTAAAACTCTGGCATGAAAGACGGCGGGCGATATGCATTCCTTCAAGGAATACTCGGCCTCTAAATCTCCTCTTGTGTTCAACTTATTTGCTGTTCAAATACCAGTTCGGATGTTACTATGGCGCCATCTGGTGTTCAATAAGAGGAATGCATCAAGGAGTCAAGCTAAATGCGCATGTGCAGTTGTCCCCTGCAGGTCAGAAGCCTATTGGCTATCCATTTAACCCCTGAAAAGTAGAAAGTGTAGTTCAGTGTTTATTTTAAGTTTAGTTCAGGGTAAGGGGAGTTTAATTTCAAAGTTACGTTTACTTTAGATCACTGACGGCACCTTCAAACAACAACAAAACACTAAGTGAGCTCACAGCGCCCCCTGTGGGAGGAGCAGGGCGCTGACCGTGGTGCTGATAGAGCTCCACCTTTTCCCTTCATCCAGTTAGAACAAGGTGTATATATGAGATTATTGCATAAGGACGGAATGCCAACCCATCATAGTGATTTAAAAATAAAATAAACTTAAATAAAATCAAACAAAAAGTGGGTTTGTAAACTGAAATTAATTAAAAACTGAAAATAATTAATCCTGATAATTAGCCAGCTCTGCTTTAAAATTAGCACAATAGATTACATTTATAAGGAAAACAAAAACCCTCAGCTGTTTTTTTTTTTCCCTCTCTGTGGGTTAATATGTGAGCATCTTACTGAGGGCAATAGCATAGGAGAAAATCCTGATGCAATAACCCAGACGGGATTAAAGGCCCAAACAGAAGGTTTCTGGTGCTCCAGATGGTTTTATTACAGGAGAAATGATGCAACATGAAAGAGACATGATGCATGTGTCTGGGAAATCAGGAAAATCAAGGTGTTTCTGAAGGAACACACAGGTTACAGGGTGATCCTGATGTCCCAGTGTCCACACCGTCCTGATGTCCCAGTATCTATGGAGACCCTGTAAATCTCCCCTGCTCTTGCATCATTTGCTCCTGCTATAAGGATGGGCCTCAGTGCGCATGCGCCACGCTTGGACCGGCGTGTCCATTGGCTGCGCGCTCTGAGCAGCAGTCATTCAGCAGAGTGAGTGTTCAACCCACGCTGCCCGAACCGGTCTCTGCTTCCCCACGAGTTCCTCAGAGACAGAAGATGGAGAAAAAGAGCGAGATCAACGGGCACGCCATGCCCGGTTCGGCCTCCACGGACCGGATCCTGCCCACCTCGGCCTCCACGGAGCGGTTCCCCGCGGAGCGGAGCGCGCAGCAGCAGAGGAGCTGCAGGGAGAAGCTGGGGGGGTTCCTGAGGAGGAACCTGCTGGTGATCCTCACGGTGTCCGGCGTGCTGGTGGGCGTCGGGCTCGGGATGATGGTCCGGAGCATGAACCTGAGCAGAGCCGAGATGGCCCACTTCGCCTTCCCCGGAGAGATGCTGCTCCGGATGCTGAAGATGATCATCCTGCCCCTGGTGGTGTGCAGCCTGATCTCCGGCGCCGCCAGCCTGGACACCCGCTCCCTGGGGAAGCTGGGGGGGATCGCGGTCGCCTACTTCCTGGTGACCACGCTGATCGCCTCGGGGATCGGGGTGGCCCTGGCCTTCATCATCAAACCGGGGGTCGGAGCTGGGGCGCTCAACACCAACAGTCTGGGTCTGGAGAGCGTCAGCAGCAACAAGGAGACCGCCGACTCCTTCCTGGACCTGGCAAGGTACTTTTTAATGTTTAACACAGAGATGTTACTGGGTTAGGGTCAGGCTCAGGGCCGGGAGGTTGAGTTGACCCCGAAAGCAGCAACAAACACAGACTTCATCCAAAGGATAGGGCTTTATCTAGAGATGATACTAGAAATCAATAGGATCAGGAAGGAAAACTTTCAAACCAAAGTTCACTAGTTTAGAGTCACAGGAATACATACCCAGAATGTACCCGGTGGATACTCAGGTACATAACAGGTATGTACCCTATACATTCCAGGTTAGTACAGGGTAACAAATCTCTTCATAATACAGTCCAGTCCCTGTAGTTACCGAGTGCTATTTAGTAAGCACATGTCTAGTACCAGCCTGATAAGTACCAGGTACAAACCTGGTATGGTACAGGGTATGCACCTGGTATGGTAAGTACCAGGTAGAAACATGGTTTGTACTAAATAAATACCAGGCACTAAGCCAGCAAGTACCAGGTACGTACCCAATAAGTACCCTGTAAATACATGGTACATACCCGGTATGTACCAAATAAGTACCAGGTAGGAACCAGGCCCTTAGCCAGTAAGTAAAAGGTACTAACCTTATAAGTACCAGGTTTGTACCGGGTAAGTACTAGGTGGTCTGTACCCAGTACCTACCAGGTACTTACCTAATAGATACCAGGTAAGTACCAGACCAGTACCAGGTACATACAGGAAAGTTCCAGGTACAAACCCGCTTTGTCCCTGGCTGTATTGTTTTTTTCTTATTTGATGGTTTAAAGCAGGTACACAGTGTAGGAAAACCAGCGTCTTAGTGGGGGAACTTTTCCCAGGGTGAACAGTTTCCCTCGGCGCTCTGACAGGGGGACCGACTTCTGCTCCTGATGTGCTCAGCCCTCAGCAGCGTGCTCAGTGGCCTTCAGTGGTCCTAATAATAAGTTCCCACAGGGTGAGGGAAAGCAGACAGCTGCTGGAGGGAGGAGTGTATTTAGTGTGTGTGTGTGGGGGGGGGGGGCAGCTTTAACAAAGTCGAGGGGTTTGGAGTGTATTTAGAGGTAGGAGGTGTGGGGGGAGCAGCTCTAGCAGTGTACTTCTAATTGAACACTGCAGCTCTCTGCACTTCTGCGCTGACACAACAACAGATGGACGTCGGCTCTGAGTTCACAGTGATGAAGACTAGACCTGTTCTGATGGAAACTTTGGGTTATTAAGGGTACCAGTGCATAAGCATTCAAGCACTCCTATTACTATCTGTGCAACTTTGACATAAAACATGCAAATTGTACACCAAAACGTGCAGCCCGATCGGGATTAGTGCGCTGTGTGTTTGGGTCGCAATATGTCGCACAATGTAGACAAAATTTGCAATAAACTTAAAAAATAAATAAATAAATAACGGAGATCAATGGGGTTTTGGCAAAAACACATGAGAAAGCCCTCAAATTCTCCCAGAATGCAAAGAGTGCACAACACAGCTTCCGCAGACTTCAGTTATATTTTAGCTCAAAATAATCTCTTCAAAACTGGAAGTGAAGGGTTTTTTTTTTTGAACTTGTCATTTCTCCTACATAAAACTAGAGACAGACCGTTCGTCCATCCGATTTTAACCAGCCAGTATTGGCCACTTTAGCAAAGCCATTGAAACAGCCTGTACATACTTAATAAGTCACCTAGTAGGAAAAGTAAAATGCAGCAGCAGCTGCTACAACCAGTTCAATGTAGCCCACAATTTAGGTTTTTTAAATTGAAAATGCTCTTTTATAATTTATTTTTTAAGTGTAAAAGTTCTAAGGGTTGTACATTTTTTAAATTGAAATGACATATTTCTCTCTTCCCGCAAAAAATAAATAAACAAATTCTGTGTCATGTATTGGCAATCAGCTACCTATTTTCTATTTTTACTTCTTGTTAAGATCTGACTTATAATTTTCACATGGGGACTGTTTGCCCGAGGCTTACTTTTCAGTGTGCATTTATTGTCTGCCTCTCATTAACTTGGCAGGTGTGTGGTTACCAAGGTACAATAGCTTAAACACTATAGCCTTAATTAAAAGCAAGCCCAATTGGATCTGTGTCACAAATTGTTTAATTTATAATTAATGTTAATTTCACACAACAGTTATGTAAAACAGCTACATGTCGTATAAGGAAAATATATTGGGTATAACTAATGATTATCTAAACTAGACCCGAAATCTAACTGCTGTGATTGATCCTCTAATCTATACATAAGCTTAAAAAGTACATTTTCAGACTAATTAATGATTTGTACTAAACTGTAGCATGATTCAAACTGTATAGCTACTAGACTCACTTACTACTAGCCAATTCAATAAATAACAGTGATTACATCGGCTTTATAGGCTACTTTACCTGTTACATTATTAGGCTCAATTCTGTCTGATCAGACTGACAGGCAGAGCTCAGTGTCGGATCACATTGAGGTAAATAAGATAAAACCTGCTTACTTGTGAAAAGAGACACGCGTCACCTTTTCTCTCCTGATGCTACATCTGTAACACACACATCTTTCTGGCATTTTTATTATATACATTTTTTTATTATTTGTGGCTTAGTCAGCCCTTACTCAGGGCTATCTAGCCAAGATTTACCATAACACCAAGTGCAGACTGTTGCCCATTTTGGTAATGGCCGCCGCTGCTGCAGTGCATGACAAGGTCACGTGACCAGGGTGCATATAGCTCTGTGCTCAAATCTAACCTCAAGTGATCGAAAACACGCAATAGATTTTACTGTGTCATTATTTGTTAAGCAAATACGAAGCCAGCTTGTAGAACCACCTTTAGCTTGTAGAACTGACAGCAGTAACTCTCAGTAGGGGTTGTCTGTTTGACTTTATCAGTCTCTCACAAGATTGTGGAAGAAATTTGGCCCACTCTTCTGTACAACGTAGGTTCAGGTTTTTGATTTCTGCGC
This sequence comes from Kryptolebias brasiliensis, assembly GCA_028566095.1. Classification (NCBI taxonomy): domain Eukaryota; kingdom Metazoa; phylum Chordata; class Actinopteri; order Cyprinodontiformes; family Rivulidae; genus Kryptolebias; species Kryptolebias brasiliensis. Next base: position 9,097,595 of record JAOXNZ010000105.1, on the reverse strand, counting down.
AGCTCTTTTAAATCCCACCACATCATTTCAGTTGAGGTCTGGACTTTGATTGGACCTTTGCGACAGCTTAATTCTTTTCTTTTTGAGCCGTTCGGTTGTAGAATTGCTGCTGTGTTTGGAATCATCGTCCTGTTGCATCACGATCCAGTGTGGTCTAACCTGTCAGACAGATGGTCTCACATTTGACTGTAGAATATTTTGGCCTACAGAGGAGTTCACGGTTGACTCAATGACTGCAAGTTGCCCAGGTCCTGTGGTTGCAAAAACAAGCCCAAATCATCACCTCTCCACCACTGTGTTTGACTGTTGGCATGAGTTGTTTCTGCTGAAAACTCTGTTTGGTTGTCACTTGCTCATGATTAATCAGTACACATTATCAGCAGCACCAGGCTGCTACTTCACCTGTTGAATTAAAGCAGCAAGGTGGACTCAGTTTTCCCCACACAGCTTTTACTTATTTCTGTTTAATAAATATTAGCATGGCTTAATCTACTGTGTGTTTTTGTACTCTTGAGGTTAGACTGAAATATTTTTAGTAGCTGGTAAAGACCAGATCCTAGAATTAAAAGGTAGACTTTTTTGCCTCCATGACTATGACTAAACAGCATGTGGCCCTGGACTGAGGTCAAAGTTCACTGGGGTCATTAGACCCGTTAAACTTTAGATCTAAAATAGCATGGGAATAAATGCGAGAAAGTCTGTGTTTTGTTATACATGGTGTGAACCCACAAGATAAAGTTACTACACTAATGGTAAAAACCTGCTGGATGCCAGTAAACCCAGCCTGCTTGTCTTACTGTACTGAAAATAAACTCAGTAGGAGGCCTAACAACTCGTTTGTCTTCATACAAAAAAACAGGCTGCTACATAACAAAACTGGAAAAAGGTAAAGGGGTCTGAATACTTTTTGAAGCCACTGTTTCACCAATCTGAGCCAACAGTTCAGCACCAGTATCAGCCAGCAGCTTGCTGAGCGCTGTTGAAACACAATGTTTTTGGTCTTTATTGTTACAAAAATTCTTCAGAAACTCTAAATCTGTGCGAATCCTGTCTGAAAGATGAAGCAGAGAAAGGATTAGTGTCAGTGGAGCTGTTCAGTCAGCAGATCCAAAGGGGTGGGGGGGAGATCCTGACTGTGGGAACAGAGCCAGAGGTAAAGGAGTCTTTGCTGTTAAGTGTGAACATTTTCTTAATTCAGCTGGCTGAACTCTGTGGACTCAGTGGAAAGCGTTTTCCACCAGATTAGAGGACAACAAATAGAGATAAAACTTCTGTGACATTCTGTTCATCTAATTCCTTTGTCTCTTTCCTTCCTCAGGAACTTATTTCCAGCGAACCTGGTGGCTGCAGCCTTCCGTTCTGTGAGTGTCGTCACTTCTCTGCACCGTACTGTTACTTCTCCTTTACTCTTTGTTCCTGCTCTCGGTTGGCTTTCCGACCTGCTTGTGTGGACCGTTCATCTGAATTTATTCCTCCAACCACGCGGTGCCACTCCACGTTCATCTCCGGTGGCTGTCACAGAACGGCTGCAGTGCCGAGAGGCCTCGGAAACCACTGCTCGCTCCCATTTCTTTCTCTTGTCCCCAACCAGCCGTTACCATGGCAGGACCATTCCATTCCAACTACCCTAGCAACCCATCTCGCCTCGCTACTTCTGAACATGACGCGCTCCACTTCCTAGAACCATGTTTGCTGTCTGTTCGAGCTAAAAACAGGGAGCAGGAAAATTCAATATTTGGAGATGTTGAAGTAGGATTTGCTAGACACACACACACACACCCACCCACACACACATACTAGACAAAAACACATGGAATTACAGATTGACGTTATCAGACACTCAGACGAACAAAACATTTACATTCAAGTCAACCAGAATCAGCCTGTAGGTTGTAAACTCACAAACACATTTAGTTCTCCCACAGAGACTCTTGAAAACTCAGAGTTTACAGAGTTCACCCCCCCCCCCCCACACACACACACAGACAGCAGTGGAGCCCCTGTGGAATGGGTCCAAATGTGGATTAAACCAAGAAAAGCAGAGAAGAGCTTTAAAACAACAAGCGGCTACATGTTTAAACAGTTGAGCTGGAAGATTTAAACTATGGCAGACTCTTTACTCAGTCATGTTATTCGCGCATGTGTGTGTGTGTGTGTGTGTCAGAATATATTTCACAATACGGCCCTTTTCTAAGGGTTGTGTGGTGGTGCTGGTTCCTGAAAAGACCAGCGTTTCATAGACCGAGTCCAACTGGCCCATAAATCTCCATCTGTGCACAAGAAAGGACGTGCACTGTTCTTTAACTGCCAGCTGCTTTGCTAATACATGTGAAAATGTGAATCTAGGGATACTTCGACATCGAGACATTTTTAGCCTTAAACAGCGATGAAATGATGTCTAGGAATCGGGGGAAATGGTTTTATCATGTGTTTTGTTTCCAGTTTAAACGGTCCACGAGAAGGAGCTTAAAATGACATGATTTGATTGTTTTAGCTTACATTGTGAAGGATGTTCATGCTTTTTCATCACTGCCCTAAAGCAAACCTTCTGGGTGAATAATCAATGTGTCTTGCCTGCATGTTGCAGTATGCCACCGACTACAAAATGGTTCCTTTGGGGAACAACACCAACGGGACAGCGCTCTATCAGAAGGTGAGTACAGGAAATATCTCAGGTGTGCAGTCATGTACAGTCTGTCGTATAAAAGCGTCTGATAGTCAGGCAGTAAAATCAGGGTTACAATGCAGTTTGCCCCGGGCACTTTGTGTGTATGACAGTCAGCCATGGGTGTAAACTTACTAAATAAGCACCACGTGCATGACCGACCTGACTCAGGGTGAATGGGTTCAAGGTTGTTAGTGAAATGTTGATATTTCAGGTCCACTGAGCAGGATGATGGCTCTAAATGAGACCGTGGGACTAATCTGTGTTTCAGATTTTAAATAAATGTTTTCTTTAACTCTGCTGGTGAAATTCAAGTTTTAAATAAGCATAAGCCTCATTTGTTGGACCAGTTTTAGTACAAGTATTGGTACCAGTAACAAGTTTTGCTAGCAATACATAATACAGTCCGGTACTTACTTGGTGCATACTACATAAGTACCTGGCACACATGCTACGTACAAGGTAAGTACTAACTATGTACCAGGTATGAACCCAGTAAGTACCAGGTATATACCTGATATATACGCTGTAAGTACTAAGTATGTATCCAGTACGTACCTAGTACGTACTAGGTACATACCTGGTAAGAATGTAGTAAATACTTGGTTCGTATGTGGTAAGTATTGGGCTGTATTATGTGTGGCTACCAAATTTTAAGAGTTTTTATCATTTAATGGTGGGGTTGTCTGCTTTCTGCTTCTGCTTTTGCACGAGAGGTTTTCAAAAGACCACTCAAACCACTTATTGAAACAAAAGAAACAGAGAGACTGATGTCCTCCGCTGTGGTCTGGATAAACAAATCAACTCAGCCGACAACAGTTAGCAGACTTATGCCCCAAATATTTAAAAACATTATTCAATTTATCCTTCACATAGTGTTTGTCAGTGGTGCTAATCATTGGCTAAATCTAGTGTCTGTAAGTTGCACAAATCTTTTGAGCCTGGATTGGCAAGGGGGAAAAAAATGTCCCTGAATTCATCAAAAAGACCAAAATGTTTAACAAGATCGTGTAAAATTAGAAATTATTGAAGGGTGCCAATTACTACTGCCTGAAAATCTAACAGAAGTCTTCAATAGGAGCCAGTGGTAATGTTGGACTTCCTTTTGTAATAATCCCAATTATGAAAATGCCAGACCTTTATTTTGAAGAGTATCTATAAACTTTATTTTAAAACTTCCTGTTTCCCCTTCACGTTTCTTTGGGAATTTAAAACCTTCAGGGGCTTATATTGAATTTTCCTCAATTTAAAGTTCCATGATCAAACAATATAAAAAGGAAGAACCTGCTGAATAATACAGTGACTCTGTAGTAACTGGTTGCCATCGTGACTCCCGCCTTTTCTAGAGAAGGGGAGAGGGAGCACACAGCAGCATTCTTCATCAAAACTGGCAGACATAAATGCAAACTAGAAACTGTGTGAAAACTATAAGTTGTATCAAACTCCACTATGAAATTAGACGCACACTTTAAGTTGGAATACTTTACTCTATATTGTGCCAAAATGTGGTACAGATATTAGAGCTTTCTGCATTACTTTTCCTAAAACCTTTGACATTAAAACATCAAAAACAGTTAGTTACCGACAAATCCTCTGACATTTCCAGCTTGATGTCGAATGTAGCCACGTTAGCATGCTAGCACACGGAACTTTGAAGTTTGTCATGGTGCTAAATGTTAGCATGTTCATATTTTCAGTGTACCAAAATTATTTTTTTCTTCATAATTTTATTTTTTTTCAAAGTGAGATGGTGCCAATGTTGAAAGAGACTCTCTGTCTGACCAAAGTAGACTCTATTTTCAGTACCCACTTCTGGAGGCTTGTTTCCTCAGTTGACCTCAGTGTGCCTCTGCCGGGTGTTTTAGGTCCCTGTTGGAACTGAGACAGACGGCATGAATATTCTCGGCCTGGTTTTGTTTGCCATGGTGTTTGGCGTGGCCCTGCGGAAACTGGGAGAGGAGGGAGAGGAACTTATTCGTTTCTTTAACGCCTTCAACGAGGCCACCATGGTGCTGGTGTCCTGGATCATGTGGTAAGAAGAAGTGATTCATTCTGACATTTCCAGAGATATTTTATCAGTATGATAAAAGTCAGTATGGATCAGACACTGAATATCTTTGCCAACCACTTGTTTCAGTTCTTGGCTTCCCCTCCAGCTGCTTTTCTTCAGCTGTTTGTATTTCGTGCTAATTTCTGACCTCTTGTATCTCTCAGGTACATCCCTTTTGGTATCATGTTCCTCGTGGGCAGTAAGATCGTGGAAATGGAAGATGTAGTTCTTCTGGTCACCAGTCTGGGGAAATACATCTTTGCTTCCATCCTGGGCCACATCATCCATGGAGGCATCGTCCTGCCTCTCATCTACTTTGGATTAACACGTAAGAACCCCTTCAGTTTCCTGTCGGGCCTCATCACGCCCTTCACCACTGCCTTCGCCACCTGCTCCAGGTGAGAGCGTCAGCCATCTTTGGCTTTAGTTTCACTTCGCGCTCTTTAAGTCAACATTAACGTAACTTTGATGGTTCTCTTTCACCAGTTCAGCAACTCTTCCCTCCATGATAAAGTGTGTGGAGGAAAACAATGGCGTGGACAAACGCATCAGTCGTTTCATCCTCCCCATTGGGGCCACAGTTAACATGGACGGAGCGGCCATTTTCCAGTGCATCGCCGCCGTCTTCATTGCTCAGCTCAACAACACGGAGCTGAACGCCGGACAGATCTTCACCATCCTGTGAGTTCCGCCAGTTTATCTGTCCTGACATCTGTGCTCACTATAGAAACTTTTTATTTGACCTGATATGATTGTCTCCAGGGTAACAGCCACTGCCTCCAGCGTCGGTGCAGCAGGAATCCCAGCCGGCGGCATTATCACCATCGCCATCATTCTGGAGGCCATCGGCCTCCCGACCAACGACCTGTCCCTCATGCTGGCTGTTGACTGGATTGTGTGAGTAAAGATGGTTTTAGGTCAATTTGTCCTTTCACTAAATTGTACTTTTGCAGCTTTGGTCTCTTTGTAACCATACATTTTGGGTTAAAAAAAAGCTGTTTGCCTCTTCATCCTCACCACTCCCCTCATTGTACCCACCTCGACTCAGTATGTATCCACTTTTGTTCTTTTGTACTCACCTTTTTGTACCCACCTTGGCAGCCGCCTGAACGCTGATGATTTAGTCTACTGCAGTCCCCCCAACGAGTTGATTTGGACCAGTTTTCATGATTATCATTATTATTTCAGCGTGGTTAGGACTGGACATTCGGGGCTATAGCCGCTGATGTTTTCTGAATGGGCCCGAATCTCAAGACAGAAAAAAATATGATAGTTTAATATGCCTAAAAACACAAGCGGGTTTGGTTGTGCTTTCGTTGTATTTCATATCGTCAGTGTCCACTTCAATGCACCTGCATTGTGGGAAGTCTGTGTGCATGTGCATTTTACGCATGTGATGAAGTTATTATGTGTGCACACAGGTAAGTCGCAACCTGTAAGCTCATACATTTTATCAAGTCTTTATTTACCATAAATATTTGTTATAAACCATCCATCCATCCATTTTCTTTTACGGGGAGCTGGTGCCTATCTACATAGAGACAAACGACCATTCACACGCTCACTCACACCTAGGGACAATTTAGAGTTACCATTAAATCTAAAGTTCATGTTTTTGGTCAGAGTACCCCAGATAAACCCACATGTGCACAGTGAGAACATGTAAGCTCCACCCAGAAAGGCCCCAGGCCGGGAAGCGATCCTGCAACCTTCTTGCTGGGAGGCGACAGCTCTAACCACTGCGGCACCATGCCGCCCTGTTATAAAAAACCGTTATGGTATACAACCATATACTATAGTCAGTATTTCATATTGACTGTGAAATAAAATATAGCTTTATCCTGTGGAGGTGAAGCTGGTGCATATAATAATTTGAACATAAAAAAGCATGTGGGCTCATGCATGTAGGAATCGTTTTTTTTTTTTGCCTAATAGGTACAAAATGCCAACTGCTGTGGACTAATAGGTCATGGCTTTGTAGAAAATGAGAACTGCTAGGTTTGAAGTGAGAAGTACATTTTGACTAACATCTTGTAAAAACTGTTAATACACACATTCACACATTTAAAAAAGAAAAGTAAAAACACACATTTAGCAGCACATTGGTTAGCAGGTCCAGAGCAGGGTGTTGGAGAGGAAACACAACAAACAGCAGCAGGTTAAACATAATCCAACATAATTGTTTCAGGTCATGCTTTCAGCTTTCTGGGACAAAAACAATCATCGTGATTCCAAAGGATAAGAGGGAGCTGTTGTTTTAACTCCATGTTGCCCGCCATCGTGAGAGGCAGGCAATAGTGTAATTGCCTGTGTCTCTGTCTGTTAGCAAAATATCTTGTGGACCAGTGGATGGATTTTAATGAAAGTCTCAGCAAGTAATCATTGTATGTACATTTAAAACTGATTAACATTTGGAGTCAACCCAATTCAAGATGGCCGCCACAGCTAAGCAGCTTTAGAAAACAAGAAAATGGCTATTTTACAGATGTTGAGCTAAAACTTGGTGCGATAGTGGCTGAGAGTCATTCCCAACACGTACTGCTAAGATTTGAGCAAAATGGCTAATTCCATCATTTTTATACGCTTGTCCTAAAACAAGACATATTATGGTATGGTACTGTCCGTCCATCTGTCTGTGGACAATTTCTTGCCCAGTCTCTAAATTGATAATGTCAACCTCCACAGCTGGCACCTCATGGGTCAAGGATGATCCCTATTGATTTCAAGGTCACTGGGTCAAATGTCAGGGTCACGGGTGACCTATTTGTGAAAACCTTGCCCGTGCTCTAACTCCATGTGGAACCATGTAACGTAGGAATGTCAAATTGCATCCCTATTGATTTTAAGGTCATGGGGTTTTAAGGTCAAGGTCACAAGTGACCCCGTGAAACACTCATTAAATACCAAGAGGCCACTTTGAAGGAATTCTCTGAAACTAAACTTGTCTTCTATGTGCACTCAGGGATCGTACCACCACTGTGGTGAACGTGGAGGGGGACGCTCTGGGTGCAGGAATCCTCCACCACATCAACCAGCAGGAAGTGAAGCACCAGCAGCAGCAGCAGCAGCAGCAGGAGCTGGAGGAGGTGCGGGTGGAATCGACGGCCAACGTTCAGGCAGAGGAGGAGACATCGCCGCTCGTCATGCATCAAATCAAAGTCCCGGGGGCCGTGCCCGAAGCCATCGAGTCTGTCCTGTGAACCCATTTAACCTTTGACATGTGCGATGTTGCTGCTCCAGTCTGACCCAGTGTCCTTAAAAACAACACAAACAATAAATAAAAGAAAAAAACACAAATCACTGATGAAATTACCTGTGAGGACAGAAACGGGCTGCAGGTAGAGTCTGTACACTCTGGATTTTCACACATTTAGGAATTCCTAACAATGTTTTCATAATTAAAACTGGAGTTTTTGTAAGAGCTTAGTTATTAACAGTGACTGAAACATATCAGTAACATTCCCATTAATGTTGGAGCTGTGTTTGTGTTCGAGGCACTTACTGCCTTCAGTGTTTTCTTTTCTGAACAGCGTTTAATAAGTTTTATCTTCAGGCAGTTGAAAATTAATCTGACCATCATTAACTCTAAAGGAAAAACGACCAAACAAGTCAAATTTTTTTTTTTACAACTAAATAATATATTCCATTTGTGAGTTGGAACTGTAAAATGACATCTCAGCTCCACAGTCCTTGGATATTTCTGTTGTACTGAAAATGGGGTTTTGTGGTGCCGAACTCTGATTTGTATTTTTCCAGAACCTATCTGTGCAGGCTGCTGTTTGCTGACCATTAGCAGACAGATGTCAAACATTAACTCTGCAAAGGGAAGGTTAAGTATTTGGCCTGGCTTCTGAGCAAACCTCAGCGACAGATTGGCTCATCATCATGGTAAAACATTTCGAACATTGGACCATCTGAATGTGTGCATTCCCTTTATGTTCTCACATAGGTCGGCCCATTTATTTATAGGTCAATGGAACATTTCCATGGTTTTCCAAACATCTAAAACTCTGGAATCATGGGACAAAGTCACCTTACTAACGCAGAAATCTATCGTGTTTGTAAAAGTCACCATCCATTATTGCTTTAAGTAACAGCAGCAGTAGCTCTCCCCCCTCACCTAAGCTCGCTGTCTGAAGTTTTACACATTGTTTTTAGGGTAGTATCACACTGGGCAGCGACTGTTGGCATTAAGATGGTCTCTAAAGTCTCAAAACTTTCAAGGGGGTTCTAAATTTCGGAACCCCAGAGACTCGCAGTCTTGTTGCTTGAATTGACGGAGTCACGAATGTCTCGAACCCTTTTCAGTTTAGTTTCCACAGTTCTAGACCTATCTTCTGACACCTGCACAGGAGCTCTACTGTGACATAAAACATCTGAGGCTACAGCCCTGAATGTCCAGGTCTAAAAACTACAAGATATAAATAATATTTATTTTTTTTAATTTAGTTCAAATCTGCCTATCTTCTTTTTTAAAGTGTACTCCAGTAGATTAAATCAGAAACGTGGAGGCGGCGCAAAGTGGACCGATGGAGTACGTTCTGGGTGGAAGTGGGCAACAAAATAATGTGTTTGGACTAGAATACAGTGTTGCAGGACGTGCGCACAAAAAAAAGGCTGTCATTTTCCGAATTTGGCAGCCCCAGACGTGGCCGCACGGCTCGCCGGTTGCTTTGTTGTAAGCACTCAGAATTCAGCGAGACTGCAACAGGAAATTAGCGTATTTTCTTGCAAATTTGAGTCGCTAACTAGTCTCCAACAGTCGGAGCCCAGGGAGGTGCTACCTTTGCTGATAGAAACCCACGTTTTAGCTTTTTTGCTAACTGCTTCTGGGATGTTTGTTTCTAAAGAGATTAAAATTAGTTTAGTTTGGTGTTTAGATGCTAGGTAATTAGCTAAAGTAGTGCTAACATGCGACTAACAGCTTTAGCTAAAAGTCTTGTTCTTTTAGCTGTTTGCTGATAATTCTGGTTAGTGTAACCCTGACAAACAAAATGTATGATTAATGGATTTTCTCCAAATCAAAGACAAATTAGAACCAGAGGTATTTAAAGGCAACACGTTATTGAACTCTGAGTTACGCGTTGATGCTGTGAAGGAATCCTAAACATTAATGTCCAAGGACACTTTTTTTCTTATCGACCATCATGAAAGCACTCCAGTTTCTTTTTAAAAGGAAGAAACAAATCGGATATTTAACTTGAGCGTTTCAGTACAGTTCATGATGGCCGGTTTAGGGAATCACAGCAAAGAATTTCCAGATAATCGGATGTTTACGCTCAAACACTGGACCAAAATGTAGGAAGAGTTCACATGTTTTTATTCTGGGACTCCATTCTCTGGTTTTATTTGCTGGGTAATTAGCCTCTGCTGGCTGCTCTGTTTGTTAATGTTTGTATGTGGATGAATTTCACTGGCTTCTCTGCTGTGCCGCATCTGTATTTTTCCTCCTGATTGGGTTCTATGTGGATCAAAGCGAGCTCTTCTTCACACTTCCTGTATATCTGTGTTTCAGATCTGTAAGAGTCTGAGCTCCTCTTAAAGACTCACTGCTCAGGTTTTTTTTTTTGCTTTCCTTCTTTTTTTAAGTTCCCTGCAGAAACTGGTGCTGTCTTTGTTTACGGGGTTAAAAACTGGTGCCATAGCTGTTCACCCTTTGCAGAACAGCAAGAAGGAAGCTGTACAAAATCTCCCTGTTTAGCTGCAGGACTGATCTGACCTTTGAGCTTTTGGCGCCCTCTGGTGGCTAATGTGAAAACACTAAACGGACTGTGGTAACGTTTCTTATTTATTAACCTGTTATTGACCATAAATCTTGTGATGTTATTCTGTGAAGAACACTAAGATGTGAAGGATCTATTATTTCTGTCACTCTTGTTGTCTCTATCTCTGTTTGTTTCGGTTTCAGTGAAGATTTGTCAGATTTCTGCTTTAATTTGACGCAGTGCGTTTTTAATTATTGTTGTTTTCTTACTTACATTTGTTTCACGGTGAGGTTTGATTCTGCCACAGTCACATGTATCTACACATAATGCGGAACATGAATTTTTATGTTTTTGGCCATAATTTATTGTGATCGGTTTTAGATTTCTTTCGAACATTTCTCTCAGTCTCACACTGTTCCAGTAAACTAATCATTTCAGAATGTTCCTGATTGTTTGAATGTATTTTTATGGTATTGGTTCATATTTAGTGTTGCCTGTGCCGTGTCTCTGTGCTCTCGGTCCTGCTGTCCGCCTACAATAAACTAATTGGTTCTCTCATATGCACAGGAGTGTTTGATTCTTTTTTCATTTTTCAGTCTTCATCACACGCAGCCTTAAGCCTGTGACAGGATATTTAACAGCATGTAGTCCGAGATGCTGAGCGGCATTTAATGAATGCCACCTTTTGTTTCTTTGAAATAGCTAGCTTTTTCTGAAAGGCAGATGTAAAGAGACAGTTTCAGACAGAAGTAAAGCAACTCCAGCTGGTTCTGAAACATTAAAGCATGTTAATTTGTTCTAGGATAAAATAAAATGATAAACCTGCGCACAAGAAAAGTCTGGCTTCTTTAATTTCCCCGTGGTTATAATCTGTGTACGTCTGAATTACAAATTCAAATATTGAATATAACCTTATTGAGGTTTGGAAACTAACTTCATTTTGTTCGTCATTCATCCATTCACACTCATGCAGTGGATTCTACCGTATATAGTACACAAAAGTCCAAACACGTGTGGCTGTTTGTAAGGGTTGCAGGAGAAAGCCTCTTCTCGCTAAAAGAACACAGCAGCTTTGTAAAATTTCATCTGAATGAACCACAGGACTTCTGGAACGAGATAAAACCAAAGTTTGGAGGAAAAACAATCAGAAAATCAGCACAAACATTTTGTATCAGCTGTCAAGCATGGTGGTGGAGTGCGATGATTTGGGCACCTTGCAGTCACTGAGTCGACCATGAACTCCTCTGTAGACCAAAGGATTCTGGAGTCAAATGTGAGACCATCTGTCTGAGACATTGGACTAAACTGGGTCATAATGCAGCAGAACAATGATCCCAAACGCAGCAGCTAATCTACAACAGAACGGCTCAAAAAGAAAAGATCTGAGGTGTTGCAACAGTCCATTTAAAGTCCATACCTCAATTTGATTGTAATACTGATCTTAAAAGAGCTGAGCAGAAACAAAAGTCTACAAACCTCAACGAACTGAAGCAACGCTGGAAAGAAGAGTGGACCAAAATTCCTCCAAAACCATGTGAGAGGCTGATAACGTCAAACAGAAAGCCACTGTCGAGAGTTGCTGCTAAAAGAAGGTCTACAAGCTGCTGGATCAGGGGGTGGACCTAAACTAGTTTTTCACTCACAGCTTTTCTATTTTGACTTTGTTTTTGTTTAATAATTAATGACATGATGGAATCTGTTGTGTGTTTTTGTTCACTTGAGGTTAGAATGATTTAATTTCAGAACCTGGTAAAGACCTGTGGTCTCACTTATTGAACTGCCGTTCGCACAAAACAGGGCCTGAAACTTGTGTACGCCACTTTCCACGCAAAGTTTGTGATCTATAAAACACAAACTTGACAGGAAAATGTGCGGTCCCTCACGCAAACTCTGAGCCTTGCTACCATATAGGCTTGTTTTGGAGACAGAGGAACCTGGAGACACAGATGGTGAAGTGAGGAAATGAAGCCACACTGCTTCATGATTCCATACAGCCATCCATTTTCTTTACCCGCCTTTTCCATTCCAGGTCACGGGCAGCCGGTGCCTATCTCCAGCAGTCACTGTGCGAGAGGCGAGGGACACCCTGGACAGGTCGCAAGTCCATCGCAGGGCCACATAGAGACAAACGAGACAAACAACCATTCAAACTCTCACCAAGGGACATTTTTAGGAGTTACCAATTAACCTAACATGCATGTTTTTGGTCTGTGGGAGGAAATCGGAGTACCTGGAGTAAACCCGGGATGAGATCCTGCAACCTTCTTGCTGGGAGGCGACAGCTCTAACCACTACGCCGCTGTGCCACCTTCATCATGATTCCTCTCAGATATTTAAATTCACTCCATAATCAAACTTTAATCTTAGATCGACTTTATAATAAGCTTTCA
>JAOXNZ010000105.1:8997999-9021833 GCA_028566095.1 Kryptolebias brasiliensis | reverse complement strand
GTCTGATCACACTCCCCTGAATGAGGTGAGCTCTGACCATCAGTCATAAAGTGTGTGTTTCTGAAAGGTTTTTATTATTTTTGGTGTGAAAACATGTTCGGAGCGAGCCGACCTGCTTCAGTTTGTTTTTCCTGGCAACAGCTTATCTAATGTCATCTGTCACACTTACTGTCACAGTGCTTCTGCACCTTTGTTCTACATTCTGCTTGATTTGATTCCTTTGTTCTCGCCTTTATTTTTCTCTCCTTGTCTGCACTCTTTTCTTTTCTTTTTTCTTAGCCTGATGTATGCAGCAAATGTCAACACTGTAATATCCAGTTTATGTAGTTTTACTTGGTTAACTGAGCTTGAATGTGGGTGCTGCGGTCTCCTAATCCAGAGGCTGCAGGTTTAAACCCAGGTTATGCCAGGAAAGGGCCTCCAGCGTAAAAAAAAAAAAATTGCCAGATCTCTCATGCGGGTTTGCTCGCTGTGGTGACCCCTGCTGAGGGACAGCTGCCAATCTTTCCAGGAGTGGACGTCCTAGCAAATTCAACCAAAGGTCAGACAGTGCAATGCTCAGAGAAATGACTAAACACCCAAGAGCTCCATCTCAGACTCTACAGACCTCAGTTAACAGGTTAAAGGTTAAAGGTCATGCCAGAGCAATTACAAAAAGACTGAACAAATATGGCTTATTTAAAAGAGTTGAAGGAGAAAGCCTCTTGCCTCTACAAAAGATTATAGCTGAATAAATTATGTTTACAAAGTTTCATCTGAATGAACCACAAGACTTTTGGAACAAAACCCTTTAGACAGATAAGATCATAGAGCTGTTTGCCCATAATGCACAGGGGCATGTTTAGGGAAAACCAAACACAGTATATCAGCACTGGAGTCAAATGTGAGACCATCTGTCCGACGGCTGAAGCTTGGACCACACTGGGTCATGATGCAACTGAACAATGATCCCAAACACAGCAGCTGATCTACAACAGAACGGCTGAAAAAGAAGAGAATCAATGTGCTTCAACAGTCCAGTCAAAGCCCACACCTCAACCTGATTGTTATACTAATCGTCAAAGAGTTGTGCAAGACACAAATGTCTACAAACCTTAATGAACTGAAGCATCATTGGAAAGAAGAGTGGGCCAAAATTCCTCCACAACCATGTGAGAGACTGATAAGTTCAGACAGCAAACAACTCATGACTCTGCTTCAAGTTATCACTGTTGAAGGTGGTTCTACGAGGTGTTGGGACGTGAGGTGGATCAAATTTTGCACACACAGCTTTTCTAGTTTGGCTTTGTTTTTGTTTAATAATGACACGGTGGAATCTGTTGGTTGTGTTGTAGAATTATAATTGTAAAACCTTAAGACCAGATCATTTTTATTATGTCCTGATACTGTATGTAAAACCTCAGTTATGAAAAAAGGGTGGACTTTATTTTTCCCATGACTGTAGTTACAAACTTAAAAATACTTTCTGTTCTTTCACACATGACAGGAAGTCTTGACTGCTTCAGATGAAGTTGACAGTTGGATGGTAGTGTACGAGTTTCATGATGTACCTCCCTCCCCCTCTCGCCACTTCTCTCTTTCTGACAGTCTGGTTCCAGTGCAGCACCTCCACAGGTGGACACTCCCACCTCCTCCTCGTCAAGCTGCAGTAAGGTGGCGAAGAAGAAGCTTTTATCTAAAGACTCCATCCTGTCTCTGTACGGCAGCCAGCCACAGAGCCAGCAGCAGCCTGCAGCAGGACAAGGTTTGACTCTGTTCATATTTAATAACTCTTTGTTATTCAGCCTCACTGTTTCTCTCTGGAACTCTGTGGATTCACAGCCCGAAGCTGAGACTGAGACAGTCCTTACAGCTGCTTCAAACACTTGTTTTATCAGCTGTGGCTGAATGTATTTCTTCTTTTGCCTTCTGTCTGAAGCAGCTCATGGAAAGCCTGTCGTTTCTGTACAGATATGATGGTTTCACAATCACACACTTGGTTGTTTTAAATGTTCTGCTATTAGTTTAGATAAATTTAGTCCAGGTTTGAAGAGTCTAGGTGTTGTAGTTTTGGAGCTGGACCAGTTCTAGTGTGGTCCAGCTGCAATAAATGTGCTGAAATCGCCCTTTATTGAAGTTTCACAAATCAGATTAAGGCTTCACAAATCACACATTTGGTTTTAAATGTTCTGCAATCAGTGCACAATAATCTAGTCCCAGCTTGAAGTTTCTACCTGTTGTAGTTTTTTAACTAGAGTAGATTAAAGATGCTGAAGGTAGTGAAAAATTAGGTGGAATTGCCCTTTAGTCATTTCCCGAATCAGAAGCTGCACTTGGAAACCAACTTCAGCTTCGTGTAAGATTTGCTTATTTAAACAAATCTTACTTTCGTCAGTTTTTAGAGCAAAGTAGACCAAGTAGGTAGACGGATGAGGATGATTGCAGTACTTAGTCACCAGCATCTATAATATAAAACCCACTGCAGCAAAAGAGCCAAAAATAAATTAACTTATCATTGATGTTCACTTGAAAACAAGATCCTTACATTCTGTCCTTCGGGATTTTTTTAAAGTAATTGATCTGTTTCTCCAAAGGTTTTCATGGTGGTCACAGTCCCTAGATAACCTCCTGGGTTTTAGTGTTTTTCTGCAGTTTTTGGTAAACCGCTAACATTCTCATAGCCTTTCCTAGCTTCTTAAAACAAAGTCCACCATTTTATTGAGCCGTTGTTTTGAAAAAGCCACCGATATTAATTCTGCCTCTGTCTCATATCCTCCCATTTGCATCTTTAGTTGTATGTAGCCAAAGGAGCAACTTTAGCTCTGACTCCTGTTTAAATTAGCCGTAGTGTGAGCTAGAATACCAAGGCAGGTTCAAAGAAAACACCCACTGACCCCTTCTCCGAATCTGATCAATTGGTTGTTTCAAACTGTCTATCCAAACTTATGCTCTCTTTTGTTTCAATGCCAGGGCCTTCTGACATGGACACTGAATACCCCGTGTACAAGAAAATCTGCCAAGCTTTTGTACACAAAAACTTCTGAGTGATTAATCTTGTTTTCCTGACTCAAAACCAGTCCGCAGTGCAGCATTCAGACTGAAAACAAGCTTGGGTTATAGTCGTTATAGACTGACAAGCCGTGAATTATTTTAATTTATTTTAAAAAGTGTTTGAAATAAAATTTCTTAACTTTTTTTGCCATTTTTATTCTTCTTCTCTGGTTTATTGTGGACCTTCACTGAATACCTTCAAGGTCCTGACGGTTTGCCACGGGTATTTCAACTTTTATATCTATCACTCATCTATGTTTTAGAGCTTCATTTAATTCATCATTTGATCTAAGATCAGCTTCCTGTTTTTAACATAAAAGTTGTATATTTTCAGTAACAAGCTCTCAATCTTGTAGTCACATGTACCTCAGATCTGTCTGCATGTACTTACTGTGAACACATTCCTTGAATAGAGCAAACAGTGTGAAGAAATATACAGACAGATGAAGTCAGATCTGCTCTATGCTGTTCGTTTTTTTTTTGTTCTATAAATATTCGAGCTGCTTCTATTTGAATTCCCAACCTGCAAGCTCGAAGGACCGACACACATTGCGACAAAGAACGTCAGCTGCGAGAGACTCACAGTTTGTGTGCACAGAGTGGAAGACGTGTAGGTGTTTGTAGATAAACAGACGTGCTCACTGTTAGAACCACATATGACAGGAGGGAGGCGCGTTGATGAGGAGAGCGATGGCAGATGAAAGGTCAGCGAGCTGAAAAGCTGCCACGTCTGCTCCCTGCTGCACTTAGCCCGGTCCCTTTGCAGCAGTAAAAGCGTCTGCAGCTTCACTCGCACCTTACTGGTATTACATGTGATGGCTGAGGCGTGCACATGTGGGCTGGTGATCATACATGCACAGGAAGCTGGGGGTTTTTTTGGAAACAGTGGGAAAGCATTCGTGGAGAATGGTTGCCAGCCTGATTACTAAATAAAGAAACACCTTATTGATCATCCACTGATGTATAAAGGATTAGGAATAACAACATCTTTTCTTCAGTTCTTTCAATCCAGAGTCAGGCCATAAACACATCGGGCTGAGCGAGTTGAACTCTGAGCCTTTCAGCTCATCTCCCTTGGTGGTCCAGAATTATGTCTGCATGATGACATGTTATCAGTCCACCTGTCCATCAGCTCCTTTTCCAGGCATGGCCAGTAATACTCAGGAGCCATGAGACACTCCTTAAACTTTTTTTCTGGATGGTTTGTAAGCTTCAGGAGTGTCTCACTGTGTTCTTGTGATGAATAAAGGAGAGCTTGAAGGCGGTCACATGCTCGTTTATGCTTTTTGCGCCCGCTTGGCCCACGACGTACATTTTGTCATTGTTACCTGTTCACAAGCCCCCTCAGCGGACAAGCGCACACAGCGCAGATTCTTGTGACCGCATTGACTGAGTGCCCACCTCTTCCAGCTTAAATGGTGGCTCCAAAGATACAGCGGACAAAAAAAAAAAACATGAGTCAAGCCAGGAGACAAAGGAAAAACAACACCTATGTGTGAGGAGACTTGCTGTTGTCATCATTTGAATAATTTATCCCTCAAGGACTACAAGGAACCAAAACCTGCCTCAGATTCCTGGTGATAAATCACTCAAACTTTGCTCCTTCTTCTTGTCTTTCGAATAGAGTTAACAAATCAGCACACCATTGGCACCTATGGCTGAAGTGAAATTTGTAGACTCCTGAGTGGAACACTTCAGCTCATTTAAGTTATGAGCATAAATGGTTGCCTACACAGGCACAGAAAAACATGAGCAACTCTGTTTCCCGCTCAACAGCTGATTATCATGGAGAGAAAAGTTTGGCTTGGACTGACTAAACAAATATTTGATGCAAATATTTGAGGTATCAAGAAATCTTGATATCTCCAGGATCAAGATTTCTTGGCTGGTTTGCTTGTTTGTTAGCAGAATAAATCATATAGAAGATGAGAGATTTAACTGAAGGTCCATCTGAGCTGGGGCCGGTTTCAGGTCTAGATTCAGGAGTTTTCCGGTCACCTCCAACTGGATGTAATGCCGTCAAAATGTGAGGGCTCGTCTCAGAGATGCTTCAGTAGTTAGAAACCAACCTGAGAGGCTGTTGTTACTGAGGGGGCTTTACTGACCCCTGTAATAACATCACCCCCACCCCCCCACCCTTTGCTGTGTTTGGTCCAGCAGGTGCATGCATGGGCCAGCCTCAGGCGCCGCTCACTCCACAGAACTTCATCCCACCGACCACCGTGATAGGGGGAGGAGCCATGAAGACGCTGCCTAACAGGGGTTATGTGCAGGGGGGGGCTGCAGCCCAGCAAGACCAGAACATGTGCAACATGCAGCAGGACCAGGGGACAATGAACCAGGTAACACACGGGAAGTTCATCTTTATTTCACAATAAAAGCAGCTTGTTGGTCATCGCTGTAGATTAGTCTTTTGTTTATGAGCTGATTAGCTTTGTTTTTAAGTTTATTAAACATTATAAATTAGGTGTGTGTGAGTGGGGGGAGAACTGAACCCCCACCCTGGCCTCTGGTATCTTAAAGCCCACTGCATTGATAACGTCGCCACAGGAGCAGGTTTATTCAGCTGCTTCACAATTTTTCAATAATAAATTAGATTTCTGTATAATAAGGATTTTTTTTCCTTTCAGTTTATTTATTTTTTTTACCCTTTGGTTGTAGTCCAAGTTGAAGCTGTCACATGATTATTTTTTTTTACAGTTCCTTACAGGGTTTACAAGCTGTTTTTAATGAAATGTTTCATGATCATCCTGACATCAGCATGAAACATAAGAATAATTTCTGTTTTTATGCCCCGCATACTTTAAAGAAGAGTAGGTAAGAAATAAAAATAATGATATCATCACACAGAAACGTGTCTGACAGTGAGAAGGGTCCTCACAAACACAGATGTTTACAGGCTCACAGAGGTGTTCAGGTGTGGACATGTGAGCGCGCACAAGAACGGGGAGCTGGTGTATGAGTGCTTGGATGCACAAATGTCCAGATTGGACAAACACACATGCACACACACACGCACACACACCTACAGCTCTCTGCTGAGCAGATAAGTGAGCAGGGCTGCACCACAGCACTTTTATAATAGATTAGACGAAATGGAAGGTGGATGTTGTGTGGGTGGTCGGGTGGTCGGGTGGTGAAGAGTAGTGGGAGTGTGCAGGAGAGGCAGGTGGAGTCATAGATGAGAGAAGGGGGAGGGGTGATGATGATGCTTCAAACATGATGTAATGAAAGTTCTGAACCTAAACACCAACAACCACCACCCCTCACTGCTTCCTTCTCTCAGATGACCCAGCACATGTCCAGCGTGGCTGTGAGCAGCGGAGGAGCTACAGTCGGCGCCCCCCAGGCTGGTCTGTCCACAGCTTCAGGCCAGACGCTCAGCACCCAACTGTGGAAGTGACAAAGGGGTCTGGATGATGACGTGGTGGTGGTGGGGCATTCTGGTCCCTAAACCACTCATCTCCTCACAGCTGATAACATAACATACGGGGGGTTGTGTGGGTCAGTTTGACTGTCCTGAACACACATTCCATTAAAAGCCAATGTGACCCCCCTCCCCCCCCCTCCCAGTGAGTAAAAAAAGAAAAGAAAAGGAAAAGACAGCTGTGGTTTATTTTTAAAAATGTATTTTCTTTTCACTCTGTTGCTGTCATCTAAAACAATTGAAAAAAAACAGGGTATTGACCAGAGGAGGAAGCTGTTGACGCTTCTCCTCTATCATCATCATCAGGAACGTTAGCCAATTGTGGTTTATTAAATATAACTGTCATGTGGTTGGTCTGTAACCCCCACCCACTTACCCCCACCCATTTTCTCTAAGCTGCCTTTTTTAGTTTCATCATCGTGTGTGTTTGTATATGTAAGTGGGTGAGTGTGTGGGTGTTTGTGTGTGTGGACGGAGGTGGGGGGCTGTATAGGCGAGTGTCTCCTGTGAGGTATAGCTGTGTTACGTTACTGTACATGTCACTGCAGTAGGTGCAAACAAACTCCAACCAGAACAAAAGCCTGTAAATATTTAGCTCCAACAAGTTCAGGTTTGCTTTCATTTTCATCTCAGACCTGTTATTGTTGCTCAGATCGATGTGTGAGAGCAGTCAGAGGTCGGGTTGAAGTTTTTTGCACTTTAAATGGCTGGATGGATCCAGTGTGACGCCACCACCTCCTGTCCTTTATGGTGCTGAACTCAGATGTTCTCCTGTCATTGTTGTGGTGTTTGGTTGTGAGCTGTACAGAACAAACAGTCTGCCGTAAATAAACCTGGACGACCAATGGGAGGGTCTGACTGTCAGCGTCCGAAACTGGACGGACAGAGCTGGAACAAGTGGACCTATATGAAACCCCTGGATGGGTCCCATCATCACGGTCCAGTACAGTAGACTCTGAGCTTCCCTCTGCCATGAACCAACATATAGACATATGTAATTTGTGTATGTAATGTCCTCCAGGTTTATTATCAGTGTGATTACATTAACTGGTGCCTCGTACATTTAAACCGTAAATACATTGGAGAGTTTCTGTATTTCTGTCTTGATAACTTTTGATTCTAACGCTTTTGGAAAATGTTTTCTCCTCTTTTCAGTTTCAAGTTTTATGAAGGAATAAAGGCTGTTGAATCCTGGATTTGTTCCTGTCTTTATTTTCTATCTGACCGCATTTTTGATGTGATGTCACAGCAGGAGACCACCTGATCCGTATAACCATTTGACACAATTTGCATTTTTGTTTTAGTTTATCGTCACTGTGGCTGTGTCATAACTACGTTTATCAGGTCTTTTTTTTGCTCCTTTAGTATAGACTGTTTCTTGGCTCAATAGGAACTCTACAGTGACATTAGGGGATGTGATTGGTTCACATTTTATGGTACATTGATTGGCCAAGTAAATTAAAGACTCTTCCAGCACACACATTATTAAAACTGCATTACCATTGATAAAGTAGAAGCTACTTTACTGTCTCCATTGTCTGCTATGATGTGCCTCTTCTTTGAACATGTGCAGCACAAAGTAGACTGGTTTGTGAGTCTTGGCTCCTATAACTGAAGGTTTGTAGTGCTTTTTTGAACTCGGCTTTTAAAATGAACAAAAGACCCACAACACACAGCCCCAGGTACTTGGTCCTGCATTGTTGTTGATGATGAATGTCACGTTCATAAGTGACAAGGCCGAGCTGACCGTTGAACAATCGCAGTGTTCCTCTGACAGTGTGAAAGCAAACACGTAGGCCCTATCTGCTCTAGAGTGGGACTAATAGTCAACAGGACCGTCAACAAGTCCTTAAGACTGTTTGGTCCAAAAGCACCTTTTGTCACGTGAGTCAAGCATGATGCAGTTTGTAAGACAAAACTTCAATCTAAGATCAGTGTTTAGACATAAGTTGCAAAAGCAGTAACTTTAGGACAGTCACGTGGTTTATAAAAACAAAGCAGCCTAGAGCTCCGTCTCTCAGCCTGATGAGCGTTTATACACCACCATGAGGACGAGAAGATAAATCTGTGTGAGTGTTGCACTGGAGTTAAAATCCTGCTAATCCTGCTAGCTTTGCATAAAGACTGGCTGGAAAGGAAAACTGAAAGCTTAGTTGTTTCAAATCAGATAAAGTATTCTTTACAGTTTGTGGTCTGATTGTAAATGGATTAAAACATTGAAATCACTTTTATGTTTAAAAAGGTAACAGATATGAAGGATGTTAGCGTAGCAACAAAGGTTGGAAAGAATGGTCTAATAATATTTCTTTTTTTTTTTTCACAAAATAAATATATCAGCTTCAGCTACTGTATTTTATCTTTGTTTCCTGTTTTAGACTAAATTAAGTATATTTCTGTTCATAATTATATTCTTCCTCTTTCAGTAATCACAACAAGCTAACTCTGTGGTATTCTGATTCCAGTTCTTCTGTCTGTAATCAAAAAGAAATAAAGATGTTTTTCTACTTGTGCTTTACAATCAGGATTTTTTTTTTCTATCATCACTCAAACAGCCAGAACCCAGTTTTCTTAAACACAGGATATCTTTATATCACAATGTCACAGTTAAACTGCAATGAGAATAATAATAATATTAATAAAAACAATGTTCAGGATGATTCACATGGCACTTTTCAGTTCAGCAGCATGACATTTTACATTTAGACTTCAGTTTTAATATCAGCAGGCTGAGGATGGAAAAAAATGTTCATTCATGAAAGTATCCGGTGTCCCAGATGTTGAAAAGCGATGTTTGACAGTCAGGAGTCGTGAATCATGCGGCTCGTTTTGAGTTTGAGTCCACCGTCAGCGGATTGACCCAACGAGAGCAGAAC
Source organism: Kryptolebias brasiliensis (assembly GCA_028566095.1). NCBI lineage: Eukaryota > Metazoa > Chordata > Actinopteri > Cyprinodontiformes > Rivulidae > Kryptolebias > Kryptolebias brasiliensis. Next base: position 9,012,503 of record JAOXNZ010000105.1, on the reverse strand, counting down.
CGTGGTCGATCACTCCCCGGCTGAGACGAGACGAGTGGAAACCGTCACACCTCGATGAACACCGTATCCTTTCGATGTTTGGGCTCGTTTGCCAGGTGTGGTTTCTCTGTGCGGGTGTGCCAAACCAGAACCTGAAAAAGGACAAAAGAACAGATGGTTTCATTGTGGTTCAGTCAAGTCCAACAGAATGTTGTATCTCCTCTTCATCAGTGTGTCGGTAAAAGACTAAAATCTTTATTTCTCTCTATCAGCAGTTTGTGGGGGAGTCCACGGATGGGGCCAGGGGGACATGGATACTAGCACAGGAACAAACCAAGAAAACCTTTTTGAAATTGTTGAAGTTTCATTTGTGACTCAGCCATCAGAGTGACCGACTGCTGTTAGTGATGAGCTGGAACTGATTAAAGTAGAAAGAAGACTTTTTTATATTCGCCTATAATGCTGTCTTCATTTAAAAGCATTGTTTTTCTATTATATTTTACTGAAATGAAAACAAATTCTGTCTGGATCAGCCTTAAACATGCTGCCTCAAAGATCCAAACCCTGTAGAATGAAAAGGCGCCAATATTACAGACTCAGATCTGAGGTGACCACCGCAGACTGGTTCCTGTCTGACAACAATGTACAGTGCCTATAAATGGTATACAGTGGCCTTCTCTTTGCCACTCTCCCATAAAGGTGAAGAACCCGGGCAACAGTTGTAGTAGAAATTAGTCATGGTCAACATAAATTGACCTTTTTTGACAAAACACTCATTGAAGAACCCTCTTCAGTGACAAAGTGAAATCAAATTTCTACAAAGTAATGTCAGTTAGACAAGAAAATGGAATGTACATGAAGTGATTGCATAAATGTTCACCCCCGTTAAAGTGACTCCTAATTCAACTCAAAGCAAAGATTATTGAAAAGTACAAGTCAGGGATGGATACAAAAGAATTTCCAAGGCCCTAAACATCCCCAGGAGTTCTGTTAAATCCATCACCCAGAAATGGAAGGAATATGGGACATGTGTAAATCTACCAAGAGCTCAGTCCTCACGAACTGAGTGATCGTGAAGAAGAAGAACAGTGAGAGAGACCACCAAGACCCCTGTGAGCTCTCTGAAGGAGGTCCAAGCGTCAGCAGGTCAGATGGGAGAGACTGAGCTACAACAACTGTTGCCCGGGTTCTTCACCTTTATGGGAGAGTGGCAAAGAGAAAGCCACTGTTAAAGAAAACGTATTAAATCTCAACTAGAGTTTGCCAAAAGGCACGTGGAAGACTCTATGGTTAAGTGCTTCTCGGCAGCCAGACCTGGAAGGCTTGGAAAGACAGAGGGTAAAATAAATACAGCAACATACAGGGACATCTTAGAGGACAATCTGATGCTGTCTGCAGAACTGCGTCGTATGCACAGTACGCTACACCCTGAACAAGTCTCCAGTCCATCACAGAGACAGATACAGACAAATGAGACAAACACTTATTCACGCTCTCACGCTCACCTAGGGACAATTTTAGAGTTACCAATTAACCTAACATGCATGTTTTTGTCTGTGGGAGGAAACCGGAGTACCTGGAGTAAACCCACATCTGTTAGACCATGAAACCCCAAATCCTTTGGACAATGATACTGGATCTGGTGGATGATAGAGCACTGCATCAGGGCTATTCAACTTCATTTCCAAGTGGGCCAAATATAAGAACTAGTGTAGGTTTGAGGAGCACAGGTGTTAACTATGAAGGTGGGTGTTTAGGTTTTTATCCTTGTCTGTGTGTTCGTTTGTCTGTCTGTTAGCAAAATAGCTCATGAACCACTGGACAGATTTTAATTCAACTTGCAGAAAGTAATTATTAGACGCATATCTAAAACCGACTCATTTTTGGAATCTACCCAATTCAAGATGGCTGCCACAACCAACTGACCTTTGAACAATGGCTAACATATCAAGCAAACAATTGGTGTGGTAGTAGCTGAGACTTATCCCCAACACATATTCTGAGCTCTAATCGAAGCTGCAAAATCTTTGTTTTCAATTTTGCAGTTAACTATTTAGAGTCAGCACAGTCTTGTCTGTTAGCAAAATATCTCCTGAACCACTGGGTGGACTTTAACAAAACTTTCAGGAAATAATCACTGGACGTACATCTACAACTGATTAACTTTTGGAGCCAACCCAATAACCAGCTGTCATTAGAACACACAAAAATGACTATTTACAGACATTGTGTTGAAACTCTGTGTGGTTGTAGCTGAGAGTCATTCAACACATACTGGAGTCATCTCAAGATGGCTGCCACATCAACAACACAAAAATGGCTGAATGTAAAGAAGTAGCTCTGAAATGTATACTTTTAGAATTATTATTCAGACAAGTCAGTTAGGGATTTTAGCAGCTTTGTGGGGGCCCAAAGAAATTTTAAAAAGGGCTGTATCTGGCCCTCGGGCCGCTTATTGAATAGGCCTGCTCTAGATGTATTGGATGATGAAACACTGCATCAAACAGTGGATCTATTAGAAAACGACACTGGATCCATTTGATGTTGAAACTCTGGATCTGCTGGATGAAAGGTGCTGCTGATTGAGCTGTATCCTTGTGTTGTAGCCGGAGCTCACCAGGAGAGCCTCCACCCACCAGAGACAGTCTGACACCTCCTGAATGGATCAAATTAAAAGCAGAGGTGGCGGGTAACTCCACAGGACGGCATTGTGTTTCCAACCAGTTTAACAGTTTTATAATGGTGAGAAAACTGCACAGACTGAGTTTTATTCAATGTGAAGGCACAGAGGGTTTTTTTTAATAGTGTTTCTCTTGTTTTAGAGCCTCTAACTAATGCCTGCTGAGAGAGCCGCTCTCACAGGCATGATTTATAGCTAGCTGTGGACACTGACGCTGTCTGTGGGCTTCTTCAGGTGGAACGTGTCACTTCCTGCACACGGTGCTACTAATTGGCCCGTTTTGCATTTCTGATGAAGCTAATGTCGCGGCTACTGGAGCACACACACTTGGCTCTTCATTCATCCATCACGTTTGCGTCTCCCTACTCTGCTCTCATTCTTCATCCTCCCCTCCTGCGCTGTCTGTCTCTTCTTCCCTCAGGCAGCCCGGAGACAAAAAAGCCTTGGCAGGTTATTTTTATTTCAGAGAGAGGACTGTTACTCCCCATCAGAGAGGAGAGGAGGAAAGAATTAGCGAGGAAGCCGTTTTACCTCCAGATAACATCAATCCTGGGTGACTGCATATAAATCCTGTTTGATTCCCAAAGCTTTTAACCATCAAAGCTCCGGTTGGACTGTGATGATCACACTGAAGAAAAATATTTTTTCTGTCTTACAGGAAAGAAATTAAATGGCCTGAAGTGTCGTTGTCACAGAAAGCCTGTTACATGTTAGACTTAGTAATCAATAACTAATAAAACCTCCTGCAGACATGTTTGTTTTAAACAACAGCCGTGAAGATTAGTGAGAATTTTACCGTCTTTCAACTGATTAATAAGAAAAAGGAGAAACAATAATCCCGTTCTTTAACTCTGCCAGAAAACAGTCGGCTGAGCAAACAAATTATATGTCAGATTCTCACACCGTACGCATTGTTTAGCTGTAAAAATCTGCTGTGTAAAGGAAGAAATGGGTTGAGTTGTAGGTCCGTTAGATAAATGATTATCAGAACAAGGACCCAAAATTGATTCCAGAGGAAGCACTTAAGAGAGCTTGTAAAGCAACAAGAAATACTGAGCACTAACTTTAACTCAGACATTTTGTTCCAAACAGCCAAAGTCGCTGCACAAACAGTTCCAAAAAATGTCACGGGGAAAAAAGTCACAGTGCAGAAAATGTGAAGACATAAAAAGACCAAAGTCTGCAACAATGTCCAGTGATGGAGGCAGTGTGTAATCATTGCAGACAAATAGGACATTCTGCCAAAGTCAGTAGAAATAAAAAAACTTTGTGAAGCAGATGCTGCATCAGTGACAGAGAGCATCAATATGAATGATGATGCTGCCTCTCTGACTTCTCTCTCAGCTGAAAGACACTCCATGGGTGACAGACGCACAGCATATGTGGACAATTACGACACAATATCTAAGACTGATGTCACTGCCGTCCCAGAAATCATGTACTAGGTTTGCCACACTGGATAAGCCAAAGAGGGTTTCTGCAGGGGGCAAAAGAAGCACATCTGAAGGTAAAAGGCGTGTTCACAGCCTCTTTCAGTAAGAACAGTAAGAGTCACCGAGAGGACATTTATGTTGTGAGACGGCTGTTTACACCACTGCAGGGAGGACATGTCATGGTACTACTTTTACAACGGGAAGCAAGTGTGAGTCACGTCAGCTTTGACTCCATAGAAGCTGTAAAACAGGAATTCCCAAAGCCTACCAGTGGACTAGGAAAAATGGAGGGTGGGTACAACATTGTTTCTGAACCCAACACCAAACTTTTACCCTCTCAACACCAAAGTGAGTCTCCCTTCCACTCCTACTAAAGGTTAAAGAGAAGATGAATCTCGTGGAGCAGCAAGGAGTCGTCTGCAAAATGGAGGAGCCTATGGAGTGGTGCTCACCTGTGGTGGTGGTTCCTATGTGCGTGGGCAGGGTGAGTATTTGCACTGATCCCACAGTGCTGAACAATTATGTGATGAGAGAGAAACGTCCACTCCCCTCAGACAGACAGACTTTAGGGCAGCTCGCTGTAACCAAAGTGATTTTTAAGTTAGATGCTAATGCAGGATTTTGGCAGATTGCTTAAAATCTATGCTTTGTAATCTCATCAGCACCAAAACACATCCAAAAACGCACTTCTGGCAGGACTTAAAAGAGGGTTTTTTTTTTGTCACATAAATGATCTGCTCATCTGGGGAGCCTCATAAAAAGAGCATGGAGAGAGCGTGAGTTTTCAAGGTTCCTGGGGCAAGTCATTGAGGCATCAGGGCTCAGTGTAGACCCCGAGAAGGTGAGTGCTGTGAGAGCCATAGAAACATCGATAAGGTATGGCACAGTAAACCAGCTCGAGAAGTTCTTGATTCACCTGGTGGAAAAAAACAAGCCCCTAAGAGATTTGCTGAGGAAGTCAAATATGTTGTACTGGGGGCCATAGCAGCAGCAAGTTTTTGACAGTGTCAAACAAGAACTGACAACACCCCCAGGGCTAGCATGGTCTAACCACAGTGCTGAAACACATTCTCATATGCAATGGGAGCCGTGCTTCTCCAACCGCAAGCAGATGTAGAGCAGAAACTGGTGGCACAGGCTTCAAGAGCTCTCAGCAGCACATAACAGTTGATACGCTCAAACTAAAAATCCGGCACTTGGATAAAAATTGACCTGTGAGAGATTTGTTGAGTTTGTAGTTGAGAAAAGTTCCACACTGAAACTAACTACGAGCCTCTAAGTCTCACTGTGGACTCAAAATACTGTCATGGCTACCTGAGGGACAATTGTGAATGGCTACGTGCAGGAAGAGGGCTAAACATTCTGTCTGGTAGCCAGGCCTCAGTAGAGGGTTGATACTGATTGAGAACTGTGACACATGTAGTCGAGAGCCATGGTGGGTGCAGAACTGTTTCAGATCAAAAATAAGGTTACCTGCTTTTTGTAGACTATTTCTCCAGATTCTTTAAAGTGGCTAAACTGACACCCATAACATCAGAGGCTATCTCTGTACATGTGGGTTTGTTCTAATAATGGACCTCAGTTTTTATTTGTTTCTTTCAGAACGTTTGCACAGGATTGAGGCTTCAGTCATGAAACTATCAGTCCCCATTTCCCTCAGAGCACCAAAGAGGCTGAAATGCAGTCAGGACAGCCAAATGTCTTCTTAAGAAGTGACCCATATCTTGCTCTTGGTCTACTGTGCTGCTGTGCTGTGTGTCTACTGTGAAATGACTGTTCCTGTCATTTCACTGCAGCAAATTCAAGATGCGCGGGCATGGAGAAGCTTAGAATGGCTGAACGTAAATACAGACACAAATAAAGACAAAACTCTGATTGCTGAAACAGAGCACTTGAAATGCCACTCCTAAGCCCTGAGGAGAAAGTGTGGGCCACAGATCTGCAAACAAGAGGCCCAGTGGTGTCTGAGGCAGGTTCTATAGGTCCTACATCACCGAGACACCAGGGAGCATACCGAGAAGGAACAGATTTCTTTCAAAGACCCCAGAGCACCTGGGACTTCTATTGATTTACTGCAGATATCATCTGACAACACTGTCCTGGATGCACTTAGTGCATCTATCTCACACAGGAGGAGCAGGAGGCAAGCCTGCATCCTCTAGATTCTAAGAGACATTTTCTAATGAGAATCAGAGGGCTTCCAGCATATCTGAAAGACTATGCTTGTTCATAGAAATAGACACTAAGTGAATAATACGACTTCATCTCTCAAACCTAAATACTTTTAAAATCCTGTTGCCTTACCTGTTTTGTTCTGAGTAACACTGATCTGAAAATATTTGAATCTAGGGATATTTAAGAACGGCTCGGGGTCCTGATCAAATCATTTCTCATTGATCGTCGTTGGAGTAGCTGCCTACACTCTGCTTCCAGTCTCTGTTGATGACTCACTATCCCTGCTTTTACGTTAACAACGCCATATTACGGCAGCATTTTTGTGATATAGCTGCCGTAAAGCGTTGTGTTGTGACATGCCAACATATTTAATGAGAGCACTTCCTGTTTTGAAATCATCTCTTAAAACACATTTTTTCTCTTTGGCTTTTAACTCAGTTTGAGATGTTGGCTTTTATTGTTTTATGGTTTTCATTGTTTTATTGCTTTAATTGTGTTTTACTCCATTTTATAGTTTTTATTCTTGCTTTGGAATTTCATGCATTTTACGTCTTGTGTTTTTATTTGTTGGTGTACAGCACTTTGGTCAGCGGTGTTGTTTTTAACGCGCTTTATAAATAAAATTGTATTGTATTGTATTGTACAGTTCAATCGCTATCTGCAACATTTGCATGTCCCGTATTTCTTGTGGTGGTAGGGATAGAGGTACAGTCAATACCAGCAATTGAATTAGACATTTAAAGTCCAAACACTTGGCTGAGTTTGCCCAGCTAACTCTTTAAGCTAGCACTGCGAAGCCACACACTTTAAAGGAAACGCTAAAGAAGGAAAAAAAAAGGTTTCCACCAAAAAGGCTGAATCTATTGCTCAGGATGACCAACCCATTGCTGTGGTGGAGAAAAATGGGATTTGTCACCTTTCGGAGCTGTTCGAGCCACGGGACATCCTACCTTACTGTAACTGACACAGAGCTACGCAACATGAACACAGGTGTTCTTTACTGCACTGTAGAGCCACTGAACTGTCAAAAGCACATGATGGCATAGATTTTAATAACTTTGATGTACTTATGGTACGTTATCTGCATGTCTGTTCTGTAAAAAATGCTAAATAATGCAAGTATCAGATTGAGATTCAGGGTGCTGGTCATTTCGTTTCTGGGATAAAAATGAAGCTGAGCTGCAAGCTGAAACTAGATGTAAATGACAAACAGCAGTTCAGTCTTTTATGGCAGCAGACCTCCCTCTCCTCTTCTTGCATTGTCTGCTTTGTTTTTTTTTTTCAAATCTGTCCATCTCTGCACACCTTCCTCTACTCCCTCCTCTACCTCCTCCTGTGCTATCATCTGTCTCCATCTGTTCCTGCTCTCCTCCCCAACCTCCTTCTTGTCCTGCCACTGCTGTCTGTTGCCATTACTTTCCTGCTCTAACTACATTACAGCTCCTGTCAGTTGTCTGCAGGAAACTGACCCACCATCACATGCGCATTTCTGCCCTCTGTTGTCAAGGTCAGGCTCGAGGTTCTGATCTGATCTCAGATACTCGGCCCATATTTGAGCCAGTCCTGAGCTGAAGAGTCTACAGTTTACCCTTCACCAAGACACAGAGCTAACATTACATTTTTTTTTTTAGTTGAATCTATGAAATATATCAAAAACTATAACGTTTGCGAGAAAATAGGATTTTACCTCCAATAAGGTGATTCTCAATGAACTGTTAGCTGAAAACAAGACGTATCTCAGCATGGTTAAAAAAATGAGTTAAGTGAAGATGTGGAGGATAGAAGTGCTAGGTCTAAAAGACTCTTCAGCAGATAAAACAGTGTCTGAAAGTCATTTCTTTAGGGAACAGGGAAAAAAATCCATTAAAGACCTGATAGATACATCATGCTTCATCTATTGTAAGTCAAGTATTCAGCTAACAGCTCTTTGGGAATCACCTTGTTGGAGCTAAAATCTCTTTTTTTGTTTGTTAAACTGTGTTATTTTTGATATTTTTCATAGGTTCACCTAAAGAAATTGTAACAAATTGTGTATCTGGGACAAGCTGCTAGAAACAAAAAGTCCAAAAATCCCATTTACAATGGCTTCTTTGTTAAGTCGTCTTTTCTTACGTGTCGACACAACACTGGTTCATCCTTTGTTCATTCCAGAGTTAAATGGTTTACTTAAACTGAATTGATTTCACTGAACTGAAAATGTCTTTATAATCTGCCAAAGTTCAAAGAAAACAGCTGAAGACATTTGAACAAGTTTGTAAAAGTTACAGGAACGTCTTCATCCTTGGAAGAAACATATATTAAAAAATAAGGGCTTACCCTTTTCCAAAAACCCTGAAGCCCAAAATTTGGCACCTACAGATCTGTGTGTTGTAAAGGTTTTATCTACAGCTTCAGGAAGCTTCTTGAACCACATATCAAGCACAACAGATGTTCACTGGGGTAAGGTTTGGTCCACATTGACCCAATGTGGCTTACTTTAGTCCACAATCGTCCAATTTGGTCCAAACTGGTTCAAGCTTTACAGTAATAGTAAACCATCCGATAAAGATCTGGTGCAGATCAGCACAGGTTCCAGAGAAATGTGTGAGACTTGATTGGTGTGGTTCTGTATCACAGTCAGCATGAATGATGATCAGTGAAGTCTAGCAGAACCATAAGGAATTGTCTGTAAAGTGATGAGGCATCAACGTCCTGCTGTTGTATTAGGGATGAGATAAAAACTAATAACTTCCTCCTTGCTGATGACGGATGAGCCACCCAGATCAGACTCAGCAGCACGATGGGCTCATGGTTCTGTAAGTCCAATATGGATCTGCCTGAAGCAGCAGCCAGCTGGAAATGATGCTTCAGCAATTCCCGGCCTGAAACACTTCTCTCTAACCAACCAGAGAATTACAGAGTGTGCCTGGCACACATGTGAAGACCCAGGACGTGTACATTTTCCACTTGCTGGTTGCAGGTGAAACAGACCTACAGGTTCTGGGAGGACAGATGTTAGCTGTGCTGGGTGTTTTGGTTGTACTCCAACCCTACAACACGGGATTACAGAACAACAATCGCCACTCTGATTACTGAAAGCTGCTCTTCATGTACTCCCACACATTGATTTTTATTTTCTGTGTTGTCAGGTTAATCAGCTGCTGATTTCATGCTTCCCTCTGCACCAAACACTGACTTCCACTCCCCAAAATCAGCTCCACATCCAAATACTATGTCTTTTTTTACACATCGTTTATATCCAACTTATATTACAGGATGTCTGTATCAGTGTTTAAAACCTGGCAGACTTTAATAGACCCTTCATGGTTTCAGTATTCACTCGACTGTTTTCTGTAGCAGTTTGTAAAGGTTCTGCAGGTTCTCACCACATGCAGCCCAGTATTCTGCCAAGTCAACTAGTGGTCCCTAACCCTGGTCTTCAGGACCCACTATCCTGCATGTTTTAGGTGTTTCTCTGCTCTTCAGCAGGTCTTCAAGTTCTGCAGCATCTAAAACACGTAGGACCTTGGGCACTGAGGTCCAGGATTGGAGACCACTGAGTTTGATTGGTTGGTTGGTTGTCTGTCTTCTGTGCACAAGATTACTCAAAAAGTTACAAACAGATTTTCATGAAAATTTACAAGGAACAAGTGATTAGATTCTGGTGGAGATCCGGATCACGATCCAGATTCAGGATTCCAAGTGAACAGTGACCCTATGGCCTTGGTGGATGTTTGCGCTCTTGTTGCTTCTAGTTAAAAATGTAATATGTCAAAATAAACATCTGCGTTCTAAACAACAGCTAAGGGACCAGGTTGGACTGAATGTGTGAGGAAATACGGATGTTTAGAGTATTCACTCTGGAAATCAACATCACCCAGACCCAGTTTTCTGAAGTCTGGCTGCGGTTGTGTTTCATTAGGAGTAAAAAGCGTTCTCGATGTTTGATCCAGTTTCTTGTAGATGAACGTGGACTTGAATGTTTGACCTCCTAAATACCCAGCCGTGTATTGCTTTTTCCAGGCTAGGTCCATGTGCAGCAGCACATGCCATGTGTGTCTCATTTGTCGCTTAGAAAAAAAAGACACAATAAGATGTATTTGTCTCGAGCGGTCCTTAAAGTGGGTTCTGTCAGGACAATGAGTGGCTTCATAAAGCTGAGTGCCAATAAGAGCGGCGGTGATTTCTGATGACCACCATCAAGCCGAGCTGTCTGAACTGCACAACAAGAACGGATGGAGCTACGGAGCCACCTCAGTCCAATTCCGGCTGTGTGGTTCTAAGTTTAGACGGAGCCAGGAGCTCCGGGTGTGACTCATGCTGTCGATAGTGAGGAGAGACGTCCTGTGGTGAGTTACTGCTGTGATGGGGGTCAAACATGCATGTTAGACCATACGGTGTCTGACTCCAAACAGGTTTTTGTGTTTATTCACATCATTTGTTCCTTTTAAGAGTGAGGGGGGGAAAGGCATTTAAATATTCTGTTACCCCTCACTCCTGAAATCAGCTCCAAAGCCAGCTGAACCTGAAGAAACTCACCTCACAGAGTGCATTTAAACAAATTTTAAACATTTTAAATTCACAATTCTCTGGAGGCAAATGCTTTGATTGATGATTTTTTTGTATTGACTCTGAGAACTGCTGCACAAACTAGGCATATCTTTTGATTTAATAAAGATTAAATAAAAAAAGACATACACTGTATATCTTCACTGTTATCTTTTTGATACTCTGTTAGAAGAGTTTTGATTGTGTTGCCATGGTGACAGACATCACTGACCCGCGTGCAGTTGTTAGCTTTGGGCTCCAGCTCGAACACCTTGGTGATCTGTTTCAGGAAGTCGGACTCCTGCATCCCCGGCTGGGAGCCTCGCCTCTTGAACTGCGCCCGCGGGTTGGCCAGGATCACCTGGAGGTTCACAGCGAAGCCTGATGAGGAGGAAAGAGGACATTAAAGCACACTATTGGTCAGATGTAATCCCAGCAGAAGCTGACAGTTCATTAGTGTTTGCGATGTGTCAAATATGAACCCACGAGGGTCTGCAGTCCTCCGGTGATAATTACAGTAGAGAAGTAAAGTTTGGATGGTCCGGATGTTACAGCACACACACGGAACCAGGAATAATCAGATGGATTATAAAAACCTGGTGTGTACAAAGGAAAACTGACATGATGTAAACACATGGTTGAACTTATTTAACCCACACAGGGTCAGAATTTCACATACAGGCTCAAACATACGCCCCTATTAATATTAGGTTATCTGCTGCTACGCCAGCAATTTATTTTTGTTTTTATTTGTGCACCTAAATCTTCAAGTCATAGTCTGCATCCTTGGGTCCTAACTCACCAATCTTGACACACTTTTTGCAGCCACCAGTAAGCTTCTGCCATGATTCTGGGTGGATGTTTGACCACTCCTCAGAATTGGTAGTTGGTTTAAACTATTTGGATTCCTGGCACATGCCTGGCTTTTAAGCAAAGTATGCAATTTTTCAATGGGGTTGAGGTCAGGGTTTTGAAAAAAAACCCCAATAAAGCTTAATGTAACCTGATTTATCCAATCAGAAACCAGCTTTTGTGTTTAGCATCAATGTCCTATTGGAGCAGCCAACTGGATCCAAGTTTCAGCCATCCTGCTGTTAATATGAGGTGAAGTTGAAGAGTTTGGAGGTAGTCCTCCTTCATTATTCTATTCTCTATATGCAATTCACCCATACCACAACATGATGTTACCACCACCATGCTTGACAGTTGGTGAAGTGTTTGCCATCAAACTATTTACATATTTTTTTAGATGATTTCTGTACTATCTTTGATTTACAGATTTTTTGACATTTGCTCAGAGTTTCTCTGAAAATGTTTTTGCTTCTAGCTCTTGATCATATCTAACAGAAGCAGCTTCTTATTTTGGGTTCAGAGTATGATGAATGTATAACCATGTATGACAGACACTGTTTCTATACTTTTATTTTGAAACCACCATGTTTTGGTGCCATCTCCTTAGTGGAACGCCGATGAAAACTAATACATTCAGAGCTACATGTGATTGAATCAACTGCAACTGAGACATTTCATAATATCAGTCAGACTCAAATTAAACAAACTTTTTAAAATAACTTTGTAACCCCTATCTCCTTCATTGCAAATATAAAGGGAGAATTTCTGGTTCTCTTTTGCATCATGTGTTTTCTTCTAAAATCTCTGAAATTATTTTAAATTGGCAAATAATTGTTGTTTCTCTGTAACATCTGCATGACTGCATAAGCAACAAAACTGAATAAATCTCACAAAGAATTTTTTGGTATCAATACGATAAAGAAAAAGTGGATGTTTATTGCTTTGGTTTGATTTAGCCACAAATGAGGCAAAAATAATTTATCTCACTCTCAGAAGGCAAACATAAACATTTACAGCTTTAAAAAAATTATACATTAAAAGAGAAGCACAATTAAACTTCCACAGATTTTTGAAGTTTTAAATATTTATCTGATTTTGCTGCATCTTGGAGAGGAAAGAAAAGAACCAAGATAGGAATCTTTCAGGAGGATTGAAAGGGAAAAGAAAACAAACTGAAAAAACTAAAGTCTGTAAGTAAATCTAAAATTTATGGATGCTTAACCAAAAATATTCTGCTCCCCTTTGTCTGAACACAGCAGAAACAAGTCGAGGTTCAGTTTTTTTTTTTATTCTCAGGGGAATATTGAAGTTTCAGCAGCCTATTTGCAGATTTTTCTCTGCACAAGGTTTTCTGCATAATGACTGAATAATTGTTCATGCTAATTATTAGTGGGTGGCCCCGGTGCAGTGCATTAATGAGGGAGTTCACCCCCACTACATTGCAGCTCCTGATGTTTTTCCTCTCTGCAGACAGAAAAACAGCAGCAGTGCGAGGAAGTTGCCGTCTGCAGGGTTCACACTGACGTTATCTCCAACAGACTAAAGGCTTCCGCATGTCAGACCAGTTCAACCACCACAAACATGTTTTCACTTCAGAAAGCAGAAAAGCAGAGTTTGATTCGGAGCAGTTCAGAAGACCAGATGCTCACACTGAACCTCACTAACGGCACAGATGCTAACGTAACCACAGAAACTTGTGTAGCGCTGACAGAGTGACGAGTGTTCTCACTGCGCTGCAGCACACAGATATGTAGCTCAGACAGGATTTCAGAGCAGGTACATGATGAGCATCCTGTAACCTATAGCCGGTCACTGTTAAACAGAGACCAACGCTGACCTGAGGCATGTTTTATATACAACTCTAAACTAAGTTCCTCCTCCTGACTAACAGCAGCTGAACATAAAAAATACAATAAATGACAGATGATGAGAAACGACAGAGCTGTAGCCCTTTTGGTCAAACCTTGAAACTATTATCCATGATCTTGCAGAATATGCCAACATTGTGAATGACACTGAGCAACTAAGACATTAAATTTAGCTCAATACTTATAAAACTGACAGAGTTAAAGTTGTGTTTGCTAAGGTTGATCAGCTGAGCCAGTCATCTTGACTTCAATTGTTATTAGGGATGGCCCTTATGAAAAGAGTTTAGCATGTTTGCCACATGTGAGAGTTACCAAGCTGCTTCATAGTGCATTTACACTCAAAGGGCTTTTTTTTGACAGACCAACTGACAGAGCATCCCCAGCAACTGTTTCTATCATTGTAGTGTTTTGTTGTTGTTTTTAAGAGGATTTTAAAGTAGAAACTATGGTCACAGGTGAGCTCAGCTTTACTGACAGAATACATGTACCCCCCTCCACACTGATTCATCGGACCAGAGAAAAAAAAAGAAAATAAAGATCCCCAGCTAGCAGGATTGGCAGCAGCACATGTCTCTGTTTCATACTCACCTTATGCAGGACTTGAAGTGAGTAAAGTAACTTTTAATTGTGTAAAACAGTCAACCATCCTAAATCATAACGCTTTCTCTGCTTTTTTAACAGTTTGTTGGGCTCACATTTGGGCTATAATAATTAGCCCTACAACACTAAAGGATGAAATAAGTATGCACTGCAAGTTGAGTGAATCACTGCAAACTGATCTAAAGGGCTAAATTCAAAGAAAAATACCAGACAAATGTGAAGTGTGTTTTTGCTTAAACACACACACACACTCAGAGCTAGGCACTGCTGTTTAAGGAGCCCATTTGGGGCTGTATGTATTTTAAAATGTACAAATAAATAATAATTTTATTTTATTTATTTATTTTATTGAGTTTCTCCTTTATAAAATTAACCCCTTATCCAACCCAG
>JAOXNZ010000105.1:8981408-8993675 GCA_028566095.1 Kryptolebias brasiliensis | reverse complement strand
TGTGGGAGGAAACCGGAGTACCCGGAGTAAACCCACGTGTGCACAGGGAGAACATGCAAACTCCACCCAGAAAGGCCGGGATTCAATCCTGCGACCTTCTTGCTGGGAGGTGACAGCTCTAACTACTATGCCGCTGTGCCACCCTGGTTGTTCAAATTTAATTTAATCTTTAGAAATATCGCAAGAAAGATCCTCCTTCCTTCTACGACACCCTTCTTTGTGGGGCTTTGAGACAGAGCCCTCTCTTTCATACCTTTTCTTTACTAATTCTGATATAGTTTCATTTTTATTCAGGCTGAGATGTCTCTGGGTGAGCTCCAACCCGATGGAACATCAAAGACCCCAGACACTCAAAAAATCTGGTAGAGACTTCGATGGAAACTTTGACCGAGACTCTGACAAAGACTCAGACAGAAACTCCAGTGGAAAATCTGTCAAAAACTCTGACAGAGACTCTGACAAAGACTCAGATAGAGACTCTTGCCAAGTCTTTGAGAAAGACTGACTGAGGTTCTTATCAAGACTGTCTCCAAGTCTCTGACAAAGACTCTGACAGAAACTCAGAAAGAGACTTCCACCAAAACTTTGACAAAGACTGACTAAAACTCTGAGACTGACTGAGATTTTGAGAAAGACTCTGACAAAAACTCTGACTGACACTCTAACAGAGACTCAGAGACTTCCAAAACTTTGACAAAGACTGACTAAAACTCTGAGACTGACTGAGATTTTGAGAAAGACTCTGACAAAAACTCTGACTGACACTCTAACAGAGACTCAGAGACTTCCAAAACTTTGACAAAGACTGACTAAAACTCTGAGACTGACTGAGATTTTGAGTAAGACTGTCTCCAAGGCTTTGGCAAAGACTCGGACTGAGACTCTGACCAAGACTGAGTGAAACTCTATCAAGGAATCTGACAAGGTTAGAGACACTGATGGAGATTCTGACATGATTTGGTTTTGATCTCATTCTGTTCGGCCATCTTTAATATCATGTGAAACAGTCTGTATGTGACCAAATATAAGAGCAAATGAAGCGCAGAGCTGCTTCCTGTTCTCACAGTGAATGAATCTGCAGCCAGAGGCAGAATGAAATGAAATGAGACAGAAAAGAAGATAAAATACTGGAAATGGGAAGAGGGGAGTGTGTGTGCGTGTGTGTGTGAAAGGACAGTTCTTGTTCTGCAAGACAAATCTGTACTGTTGCTGTTTGTTTCTGCATGCATACATGTGTGGTTTTCTGTTTTCCTGTTGTTCAGACCCCATCTCTTAGTCACTCAGAGTGTTTCTGATCCCAGAGTGACAGAACTGAACCATAGCACAGCGGTGAAAACCGACTGTAACTATAACACCCCATGAGGAGAGGATTTACAGCTCAGAGCAAACAATTATATCAGAAGAGACTCATGCAAAGAACAGTTGAGTGTGCTGAATGACCCGTTGGGTGGGGGGTAGGAGTATCGCTGATTACCGAGAAACATCCTCACTTAAACAGGAATCACTGAATTACAGGAAATTTGATTTTTTTTCACTTCAATAAATGTGAGCAAAGATCTATGGGAGCCCAGGAAGTACCATGTTTGTCTAGTCAGGCAAGGGAAAGGTTAAAGGTGAAGGCGTGAGGGGAGTACATTGTCACTCCATCAACTGACAGCACTGATTAAATAAAGTTGGTTTTCAGTAAATTAACTGGTGAGCTAGGTTACAGGTTAATATCAGAGATGAGATGGAAGCACTCCAGAGATGATTACACTCGAGTCACTACTGACTCCACTGTCAAACACAGAAACAGTTCTTCTGTCTGCAGACTTGAATCAGCAGGAAGAGAAGCTTCAGGGAAACAGTCTGAGTCTCTGTCACAGCAGAGAAGATCAGGAAATTACCAGTTATTTATATCACACTGTCAGAGATAACTGTAACATTTTCATTTTCCAGTGAATAACCAGATGTGAGCTGACTTTATCGTCACAATGACAGGAAGTGGATAAATGAAACACTTCTTACTGTCCCACTTCACTTCCATCTCAGCAGCAGCAGCAAGCATATTCTCCCTTTCTTCACCTTCTTTTATTTATTTATTTTTTCAAATCCCCTCTTCCTCCTGAGCAACACCAGCAGCTTTGAACCTTGTTCCCCTGGGTTTGTTCACATAATGCTAAAATCCTTCTTCCTTTTTCCCTGTTGCCTTCCTCACTGTTTTCACAGTCATCAGCTGTTCGTAAAATTAGAGTTGAAAAGGAGACACGGACAGAAGGATGACCGTATGCCTTTATTGTTCACAAACAGCTGATCTCTGGTTCAGCTGTTCGACTGCTGACGACGTCCATTATCAGAAAGCTGACAGACATCTTCTGAATCTTCCACACACTGCAGGAATGCACACGTTGGAAACCAAAGTGTGCAGTTTCTGATTTAGAGTAATAATAGAAGTTACCCAGTTAGTGTGTTGTTTGGACAGAATGGTGCTGACGAATATCTCCAACAAACACATCTGTCTGCTGCTGGAAACGTGGTTAACTGGAGCAGAAATACTGACAGGTTTTAAAGCTATGAGCTCCGTCATGTTACAGAAATCTGAGGAGTATTCAAAGCAGAATGTGTACAAAAGTATGAGTTCACTTTTTATTTGAAAAACGAGTTAGCAACAAGTGCAAATCAAAGTGTCTGGAAGCAATTATACTGATAATCAATCAGAAGAAAGGAAAGTGATTGATTCTTACTAACTAAGACATCACATTAACACTTACTGGGATCCAGAGGTTTTATGCGGCTCTAAAACCCTGGGCCTTAAAGTGAGGTAGGAATGGATGCTGGAAAATTTGTTCCTTCCTATTTTGTACCCTGTGCTTTTCAATTTGTACCATTACTATTTGTCTACAGCAGTGGATATTTTCTACCAACTGGGTACAAAGCTGTTATTACTTCTCACCCATGCACTTTTAGGCCTCACAGTAAGAAAATTGCAGGTTGGACTCCTGGCTAGGGTTTTTCTGTGTAATGTTTGCATGTCCTTCCTGTGCACATGTGGGTTTTCTCCTGGTATTCTGTTTGTTCCCACAGTCTAAAAACCTTCATCTTAGGTTAATTGGCTACCCTAAATTGTGTGAATGGCTAACTGTTTCATTCTATTGGCTATGATGGACTGCTGACCTGTCCACAGTGTACCCCAGCTTTCACCCAGTGACCACTGGCGATAGGAACCAGCTACCCACAACCCTGGCAAGAACAAACGAGCAAAGACAATTGATAGATGGCTAACAAAACTGGCCCAGTTCTACTTATGTTCATTTCAAAAGTGCACTACAGTAGAACTGATTATGTACAATGAGCATAGCTACCAAGATGGGTACAAATTGTTGACAAGATGGGCAGGAAACGGGCTGAGGCGGGTATGAAGCAAACAAAAATAGGCAAGTTGGTGGACGTGGGTACAAAGAGACTTGTGGCAGAAGGCTTCTTTTTGTACCCAAAAGCACTGGTACAATGTGACCAAAGCCACAAATATTACAGTTTGAGGGAGATACGAACTGACCTGGGGTGGTTTATTGCCCCAATGAAAACCAATTATAAAATCTTAGATTTAATTGGTTTCCAGTAATTGTACAATTTTAGCGAGTGAACACTGAAATAAAAAAGGCTGTAAGATCAGGACTGTGTACCTCTTTGATTTGTAGCTTACAAAAAGCTGTGGGTTTAGGTTTCCAGTCGTTGAATCATTAAATTCACCACCACAGTCAGGACTATACCGTATGTACAGTATATGAACAAATTCATCCTAAATGCATTGAGCTCATTTTTGCTTTAACATGTCAGACAGATGTCAGTATGTAGAACTGTTTAGCATCAGTTTCATCAGTTTAATATCATATTATAAAGAAAAAATAACTACTGCAGCTTTGGAGGCTGTTAAGAGCTGATAGCAGAGAAGTGTGTAGATAAAGATGCAGTTAGCAACATTTGTATGATCAGCATCGGTTTTATCGGGAACACTTCAATGTCAGAATGTTTGTTGGGAGCCAGAAGAAGATGTGGGCTTTCAGCAGATGGTAAATTATTCTGCTCAGAGCCGACTACATTAACTCACACTGGTTTTCATGCCACCGTCTGCGGATTTCTGCTGGCTTTGGAAAAGTGTGCAACACTAATTCATTACAGCTTTATCTGCACAAGGAGGCTCGCTCAGTGTGCCTAATGCAGAGCCACAACGGTCTGTTTACACAAAACAAATACATTTCAGTCCAGTCAGATAAGAACAGAGACAAAGACAAATACAGAGTAATCACTGCCCTTCGGTGTTTCGGTGTTTCGGTGTTCCATATTTCATGTGAAACTTTTATGTTGCTGCTCATATTCAAACACAGAAAAGTTATATCAGGTGTATATAAGACTAGATGAGACATTGTCTGGTTGGTGGGATGGTTTTGAAATAAGTTTTATGAATAAAGTGATAAATGCTGTGATGTTTTGTGGAACTGTCACTCCTACTGCACATCTCACCACTGTCTTGGTATTCTTGCATGTCCTGCACTACCCTCACATACTTCTCCGTCACACCTAATTTCCTCATACCTTACCATGGTTCCTCTTTTGGCACCCTATCATATGCTTTCTGTAGATCCACAAAGACACAGTGAAACCCCTGACCTTCTCTGTACTTCTCCTTCAACAATCTCAAAGCAAACATTGCACCTGTAGTGCTCTTTACCACAGCATGAAACCATACTGCTGCTCAGTGATTGTTACCTTACCTCTTAACATGCCTTCAGCAACATTTTCCCAAAGCTTCATGGTATGGTTCATCTACCTTATCCTTCTGTAGTTTACAGCTCTTCATATCCCCCTTTTTCTTTAAAATTGGTACCAATACACTTCTCCTCTCACTCTCTAGGATTGTGTTAAACAATCTGGTTAAAAAGCGTCCACTGTCCTCTCTCTTAGACATCTCCATATGTCAACAGGTGTGTCATCTGGACCAACTATCTTTCCACTCTTCATTCAACTCATAGCTGCCCTCACTGCCTACCTTACTAACACGCTGCACTTCCTGATTTCCTAACTTTCCTACATCTGTTCTTCTTCCTCATTTTCATCAATCATCAGCTCCTCAAAATACTCCTACTCTCAACACACTCATTTCACTTGTTAGTACATTCCCATCTCTGTCTTTAATCACTTTAACTTGCTGCACATCCTTCCCCAGGTCAATCTCTCTGCATAGTCAATCAATACAAGACCTTTGTCTTTCCTTCGTGTTCGGCCTCACATACAGCTCACTATAAGTTTTTTTTCTTTGTCACCTCTCCGTAGCTTCCCAGCACTCCTGTCTATTTTCTCCCTCTCCCTGACTACCCCGTGTTTTCTTCTTAGTTGACCTCATTCTTTGAATACATTCCCGGTCTTTCCTCGTTCCACCCTCTAGTCTCCTGGTCTTTTTTTCTCTCTCCAGAGGATACGCCAAACACCTTCCCAGCAGTTTTCCTAACCACTTCTGCAGTACTTTCCCAGTCATCTGGTAACACTTTCCTCCAACCCAGAGCCAGTCTCAACTCTTCTCTGAACTCTGTGCAACATTCTTCCTTCAATGTTCACCATTTTGATTCCTTCACTCTGCCTCACTCGCTTCCTCTTCTTGATCACCAGAGTTATCCTACAGACAACCATCTTATGCTGCGTCACTACATAATCCCCTGACACCTCCTTTCAGTCTCCGATCTCATACAGATTGCACCTTCTGTATCAGGTATAATCCACCTTCTTCCTGTCTTTTATGCCACCCTATGTTCTTTCCTCTTCTTAAAGTACATGCTCACCACAGCCATTTCCATATTTTTGGCTAAATCTACTACCATCTGTGCTTCCACATTTCTGTTCTTAACACCATACCTCCTCGATGCTTTCTCATCACCTCTGTTCCCTTCACCAACACATCCATTGAAGTCTGCTCCAATCGCCACTCTCTGTCCAGCTGGGAACACTCACTGCCACTTCATCCAACCTACTCCAGAATTCCTCTTTCTCCTCAAACTGACATCCAATCTGTGAGAAAAACACACTGACAACATTCAACATTATTCCTTCCAGCTACAAACGTATGAACCTGTCTGACACACTATTCATTTGCACAACGCAATTCACATACTCTTCCTTCAAGATTACCCCAACTCCATTTCTCTTCCCATCTACACCATAATAGAACAGCTTGAATCCACCTCCAACACTCCTGGCCTCGCTTTCTATCCACCTGGTTTCCTACACAATATATCTACCTTCTCTCCCTTAAATATTTACTTTTATTTGAACAGCTAATCTCATTGAGACAGGTCGTTCTCTCCATCATCCAGCTCTCCCCCCTTTACCAGTCATAGTCCCTACTCTTACCTCCACACTGCTGCCTTTTTCTCTCTTGCTGCCCTTAACCCACATTCCCCTTTTCCTCTTCCTTGGTCTTCTGCCAACAGTAGCACAGTTTCCACCAGCATCCTATTGACTAACAGTACTGGAGGGGGTAGTTGTTAATCTGGGTCCCAACCAATACAATAAAGGGATTGTATTCTTGATGATCGTATGCCCTTCACTGAATGCCTCCCTGGCACATCCTCCCCATTAATCTGGGCTATTCAAGAAAAAAAAGGGAATAATTAGGAGCAAATTCAAAAGGTATTTTTGCCTAAAATACCCATCCTTAAAACATAATGACACCTAAAATAACAATTAAGGCCTAGCATTCCTTGAAGTAATGCATATCACCCACCGCCTTTGATGCCAGAGTTTTAAACTAAGACCATCTTTTCTTGAAAATGACAGAGTTTTGACCCTTTTTGGTCATATCTTGAAAAAAGTGTTATGGACGCAATATTGTGGGATCTCGAGAGATCTGCGACCACACCAAACATTAGCTCAATATCTGTAAAATTCACTGAGTTATATCGATATTTTTCTTTTATAAGGTCACCGGCGGATGATACCTCTAGAATGACTAAACAGAAACTGACTGAACCGACCGAGAATAATTGCAGGTTGAGACTGGCTCAGGAAGAAAGTAACAATTCAAAAATCTAATGATGCAGTGTCATGTGATGGAAAGGCTCCTTTCTTCTTATTAATCTGTCTTATTGTCTTCAGAGAGCAGCCATTGTGTCAGTGTAAAGAATAAATCATTTTGTCTCAGCTGAGAGCATGACGTTCCTCATCGAAATGACCCCTCAGTTGGTTCAGACAGAGAAAACAGGGTATTTACAGATGAACAAAAGAAAAATACTCTGTTGAGAGAGTCATGTTTTACACTCAGGAGAGTGTTGGAGTGGCCTGGTGCGGTCAGGTAATCAGGCAAACAGGTGAGAAGGGAAATGTGTGAACACACAAAGACGATGCCATCCATTATGGATGTTCTGCTTCCTGCTGTCATCGTGTTGTTTGTGTTGTGGGTTGATTGTTTGGGCGCCTGGGCCCTGTGCGATTTTAATCAAGTATATTTTTATCTCAGCTGTGTTAATATGCATGGAACAGACAATCAGAGGAGGGAGGCGAGAAATGAGCAAGGAGAAAATGAATGAATCAAATTAGAGAGGCTGAAACCGATGCAACAGTGCATGATATGTGAGCTGCCTCCATGCCTTATGAGTTTATATAAAAAAATATTAAAGAAGAAACACAAACGGGGTGTGAGAGGGAGAACGCTAGAGCTGCTTTACTGTTTCCTGACAACACTGTGAGAAAGCCATCCGTCTGTATGGATTTATGATAAGATTTCATAAATAGTACACAATATGAAAAGACTGATAGAGTGTTTATTGAGTGGTTTGTAGAACTGTTAATAATTGGTTCAAGTTAGAAATGCATTGAATATGTATAACCTAAACTATTCATTATGTTATAATTAATTACAATTGGAAATAAAAACAAATAATTAAATAGATGCTCTGATTGAAAGATAAATCTCTGTATGCCTTTGGTCCTTTTTATGTTGTAAGTTCTGAGGACAGAGGGTGTTGTTTAATTTCAGTAAAACACGTCAATAAATTCAGGAAGTGATGCATTCATAACCTTTTAAACGCTCTAAAATAGTCTTCGCCCATTTTAGCTTCTCTCCATTGGCTCCCTGCAAAATTCAGAACAGGATTTAAAATCTTCCTCCTAACATACAAAGCTCTCAACAACCAAGCTCCACCTTATATTAAAGATCTTATTGTTCCGTATTTTCCTAACAGAGCACTTGGCTCTCAAACTGCAGGTTTACGTGTGGTTCCTAGAGTTTCTAAAAGTAGAACAGGAGGCAGAGCTTTCAGTTATCAGGCTCCTCTCTGGTGGAACCAACTTCCAGTTTCTGACTGTGCGGCTGACACCCTGACTACTATAAGACAAAGCTTAGGGCTTTCCTTTTTGATAAATTCTATAGTAAGGAATGCTTTGGGTTTCCTGAGGTATCCCTTAGTTATGAAGCTATAAGCTTAGACTGCTGGAGAGAGTATGTTCTTCACATTTCCTCATTCTGCTGTCTTTACTCACTCTACTATCCACGTTTGTATTTGAAATTATTGCTGCCCTTAACCTTGTGTTCTCATTTAATTTCTCTATAGACTCTATATCTGGTCCAAACCTTCTGTGTTCGTCGGTGTCGCTTTCCTGTCCTCTCAACCTCCAGCCAGTTAAGGCAGATAGCTATCCTGAGCCTGGTTCTGGAGGTTTCTAAAAAGATCATTCCTTTTCGAGATGCCGCTCAGGATGGGGGATTGGCTTCCTTAGATAGACAACTTTTTACTCAATGGCATTTTGTAATGTACTGAACGTGATTGTATTGTGTTATAACTGGATTCAACTGGACTGTTTGTAATTGGATTTGAATCTGAGTCTCTTTTAAACTGAAATAGGATTATGATTTGGGCTTGTTCCTTTTTTTGCATTGTGCCCCGAGATGTCTTTTGTTGTGAACTGATGCTATAAATAAACTGAACTGAATGGAAAGTAGCACAGAAGGGAACAAAACAATCTGATGAGGGAGCAGAAAACATAAAATTGAACATTTACAATAATTCAGAGCAGAACGCTGCTGTACAACAGCTCCTTTATATTTACAGTAGACTCTCCACAGTGTCTCCACAACCCTGTTCTCTCCCCCCTCACTATCCTCCTCCTCCTGACCCAACATGGACAGTTTCTCTCAGGGAGGTGTGTGTCCTTTGTGCACTGCTTCACAGACATTGCTAACCATCCCCATCCCTCTTCCCTCCCCAGCCACCCACTGATTCTCCTTCCACACTATTACAATAATTGCTCATATGGGTTGGAGGAAATTGAATTTCACGTCCTGCCTTGGTTCTTTATTTCACCACTTTCTCTTTCTGCACCCCTCGCCATCCCCCCGCTGTTAACGGAAGACCTAAACCCTGCTGCTCGGACTGTGATTGAACACTATCTATGCCTGATGATCGAGGGAACAGAGTGGATGACCAACTAACAGCTTACTAACCGTACATGAAAGAAAATGTGCAAACTAAAGCTGGAAGTAAATTCTGATCTTTTTTTTTTCTGATTCAAGGTAAACACACATTCTTAGAGTCCAAGTCATGTGATTTAAAACTGACAAAATGTTCCAAAACCATTCCCCACCTCTGAGAACCCCTCAGAGCACATTAAAACTGATGAATACAGATTAAACTCAGTGTGACTGTCCCTGAATCCCACTCCAGCAGTGTCTGTGACTGTGTGCCGCTCTCAGAGCTGCAGGAGTTCAATTATTCCAGAAAGCTCTGACAGAGGTCTTCTCTGGACAACAGACTATTGTCAGCTGAAAACCTGCTCCACCGTCAGCTTCTCGGGAAATAAAAACACCAACTGAAACTGGCTTGTTTTTCCTGATTGATTTGTTTCATCTAAATGGGAGAGAGCCAAGAGACTGAAAGAATGACTTGAGGCCAGCGTATTGATGAAGACAGAACAAATAATTCATTAAATTAACAAAAATTTACTGTCAGACCATAAAATTTAAACAAGATGACCCGTCCAGCTCAGATTTTGTAAAAAATGACTGAGTTATAAACATTTTTCTGTATGCTAAGAAAGACTAGTTGTGGTGGCCATCTTGAATTGGGTTGACTCCAAATGTAAATCAGTTGTAGATGTCCAACTAAAGATTCCTTTCGGAAAGTTTCATTAAAATCTGTCCGTGGTTCCTTGAGATATTTTGCTAATAGCACAGACAGAACTGACTCCAAGGTTTAATGAGAAAGTTTTAAACAAAGAATTCAGCGACTGTACAAGTTGCTGTTGTGGGTTGGGTTTGGACTTTACTTGAAGACAAGGAGAACAGAAGATAAAATGCAAGACTGAGATTTGCCAAATAAAAAACAAAACGTCAAACCAATGACAAGAATGAGACGGTTACGCCACCACAAGGTAGTAGGTGCCATGCCTAAAATGTGGTATGCTGTAACTTTCCCCACCCTTCAACAAAATATCTGCGCAATATACATAACGAGAACCCATCATGAACATTACCATGTATGTCATAGAGCCTGGGCAGCTTACGTCAGAGAATGAAATGATCAATGTTTATTCCTCATGTTGTACAGAAAGCTACAATTGAACTGTTTGGCCATAATGTCCATCGTTACGTTTGGAGGAGAAAGGGGGAAGCTTGCAAGCCTGAGAACAACATCCCGACTGTGAAGTACGGGGCTGGCAGCATTATGTTGCGGGGGTGTTTTGCTGCAAGAGGGACTGGTGCACTTCAAAAATTAGATGGCAACATGAGGAAAGAACATTGTATAAAAACATTGAAGCAACATCTCAAGACATCAGCCAGGAAGTTAAAGCTTGGGCACAAATGAGTCTTTAAATGGACAATGACTCAGCATTCTGCCAAATTAGTTGCAAAGGGGCGTAAGTACAACAAAGTCAGTGTTTTGGAGGGGCCATCACAAAGCCCTAATCTAAAAGATTTGTGGGCAGAGCTGAAAAGGTGCGTGCAAGCCTACAAAGGGATCCTAACTGACCTAAAACAGGAAAGGTTTGGTTTGATTTAATGTCATATAGTGATAAAAAATAGTTCTCTTTTTATTTGTGTATGTAAATATCTGGTCTCAATTGTACATACAGCACCAACAAGGCCTTCAAAGTTTCTAACATACCCCAACTATGTCCATCCCTCTGAACAGAGCCTAGCTGTTCTAAAATGTATTTGATTTGTGTCTAGTTTCAATAGATTTACTGTGAATAAGAGTCTTCTCTTCCTTGATTGTTCAGCCATCACATAAACTCTGTCTGCATCAACATTCATGTTCATGTCATATTAAACCCCTGACTGTATGATTGTGTCATCATTGTGTTTTTGTCCAGAGACACACAAACACAAATCACTGAGTCACCAGAAGCACTTTTAAAGGGAAAAGCTTAACAAGCTGTCACAGTGACTCCGTAAATTATCATGGGGTCACGGTGAATGAATATTTTAAATGTTATCTCAGTCACTTTTCTTTCCAAAATGATTAAACGGGTTATAATTTGAAGGCGCCAGCCAGTGTAAGCACAGTCAGTCTCATCGGTGTAGTTATTGCAGGTTATTAGCACCATGTGACAGCGTATTATCTGTCTATGACAGGTCATTACCTGCACAGAGGAGCGGAGTAATGAAATCAGGAGGACAGTGAGGAGACGCTGGGCTATCAACAAATCAAAGCACAGATTTAAGTCTGCTGAGAGTCACATGAGGCTCCAAGTTTAACTAAACCAAGCGCTGCATTCAGGAAATCAAGGACACACGGTTCTAATTAAAACTGGAAGAAATCGTTCTGATGTGTTTGGAGTGATGGAATTCATAATTAGAGCGTTTCAGTCATTAAGGTAGTTTTATAACAACAGGACTGGCTGCTTAAGAATTCACTAATAATATGGCATAAATACCTCCAATTGTAAATCCCACAGATCACAGAGACACTGACTGTTTGTCTTTTGTCAGAAAAATAAGTACACAGTTATACCTTAAAGGGTACAAAGGCTTGTCACTGGGGTGGTACCCCCAAAGGTACTATTATTGTACCCTCAACAGTGGGTACTTCTTTGTACCCTTGTAGTTTGTACCTTATGAAGGGCAGAACTGTACCTTTAGTGACAGCTTTGTACACTTCAAATAAAAAATAAAAATAAAAAAAGTCCTTTGCCAATGTGAAAAGATATTTTATCAAAATTAAAGTCCATCCATTTTCTTTACCCGCTTTTTCCATTCTGGGTCGCGGGGAGCCGGTGCCTATCTCCAGCAGTCACTGTGTG
>JAOXNZ010000105.1:8969887-8980099 GCA_028566095.1 Kryptolebias brasiliensis | reverse complement strand
ATTCTATATTATAATATTCTACTACAAAAACATACTATTTACTGATGTTTACTGAGATTGTGAAGAATTTGAATCCTACACTTGTTACAAAGTGAATCCAGTTTGATGAAAGTGTTTTTTATGTTCATCAACGTTTACATAATTAACAACTGGGGCTCTTTATAGACCAAATGGTTAAACTATCTCAAGACTTTATTTAACTTATTAATTTGTGTTGCAAACAATAATTCTGCCCTAAACAAAGAGGAACGATTCTTTACTGTAAGACAAATGTCAATTGTTTACTTTGTTGGGGTGACGTATAAATGTTAAAGGGGGGAAATTACAAGGATGTAAAGAAATAAAGTGAAACTGAGACAAAAGAGTTCAGGACAAAGAGAAGAATGTGTGAGAAAACTCCAGCCTGCTGCCTCCGCTGTGCTCTGCAGTGCCTCCATCACTCAGATTACCCTCATTTTAACTCGTCTGGGAGTTTTGATACGCTGGCTGTTAACAATACTCAAAAGAAAAAGGATTAAATCTTTGAACAAAACATGCTTCATTCAAGACTTTGAATAAACCACTTAAACTCCAATTTATGGTTGAGAGAAAAATCATGAATAGCATGCTTATGTCACCCCCCGAATTTTCTACTAAAAGATCTAGTTTTAACTTTTTCACCTTATGTTTGTGTTTTTCCAGGTCACAACCAAAGACATCAATTTTCGCTAAAAAGTAAAAAAGCAGGTTTCAAACCTATTCACATCTGTTTTAGCTGTAACCTGTTAAATCCATCACAGAGAAAACGGGAAAGTCTGAGAATCACTGTCTGAGAATGGCTTAGCTTATCTTTTTGAAGGCATTTACAACACCATTAACAGCCATTAATGTATATATAGCTAAATTATAAGTATATAAAACAAATGTCCTAGAAACAAAACTTTGCTATCCAACACCTTTTTGACCACACCAGTCATGGATGATAAACTGCTGACCAGCTCCCTATATCAGAATCTCATGCTTTTACAGTCCTTCATGCTTAGAATGAATAAAATGACAAAGTTATGTGATTTACAGGTCTGTGTTAAAATCTTTCAACCTTACCAACCACTTCCACATTTTATGCACAGTAAACTGAATAAACAGGAAACAGTTCCCATGGTGAAACTGACAGATTTGCACCAATCAAAGCAACCTTGTAATCCAATTACAATGTTAAGGAAACTAAATCTTACATTCTTTTTAAGCTATCATGGACATTTTTGGATCTCCTCCACATCTCTTCTACTCCCAAAAACTTATTTTTTCTCAGTCAAAGAAAGGGGCAAGGTCAAACAACAGTAAACTAAAGGTAAAGTGGTAAATCAGTGTTTCTGCATTTTATTTTTAATTCCATGTAAAAATAATTCTATAGTGTGTAGAGTTCAGACTTTAATGAAGACCAGCAAAGTAAAAGGAAATCCCAGATTGAATTTGTAACTGAACCTTAACATCAATGAAAGAGATCCAATACAAACAAACGCATAAAAAAAAGTCTACAGACTGTCAGTCTTGTATCCTAGCTCTGGGGAGCAGCAAGTGAGAAATGGTTTCTCCATATTGTAAATTTTACAGCATGACCCATGTGAACCTGCACCTCGCAAACATGACAGACAGATACCATCTGTGTCTCTGCTGCTGCTGCTGCTTTCCACCATCACTGTCAGTTTTGATGAGCAAAAGCAAAAACCAGTCTGCCTTCATTTTCAAATATATTACGATTCATTGCAAATGACTCTCAATTTTGGAAATGCAACCTCCACTATAAAAAGCAAACTAAATCTTAAACATCGCTGCTCTCCTGCCATCTCCATAAACACAAATCCCTCGTCTTAAATTTGCCTAATTAAGCATACATTTGTACTGATAACATTGCAGTGATTGGCAGCATTGAACAAATGCCACATTTTGCTCCATAACATACAAATACAGTGAGTTAAAAGTCTCGGAGCACTCCACCAACTTAAGGTGATAAAAAGGCAGGTTTCAACAGGCTGCTGGACCATTAATCTGAGAAGACAAATGAACCTTAAGTAATTGCAGTATAAAACAGCTATTTGACCAGATAGACCAAAAAGTGTAACAGAAACATGTGATATCATCCAGCTAACCATGGTATTTCACAAAACCTTATCTTAATCTTTAAGATGAACTGTTAACAAAAGTTAACAAAGAAAGTGTGGAACTCTTAAAAATTATATATACACTATTATTTATACAAGTCAATAATAATAATAATAATAATAATAATAGGAGATGTACAGTTGACCCTAGCACCAACAGTTGAGCATTTCTACCAAAGACCTTTCATTATTACTAAAATGTTCTTTATTCTAATGTCAAAATGCAAGAAGATATTTTTATATACTCAGTCTCTTGACCAAACAATGCTGGTTCAGTTTCATCAAAGCCTATGTGCAACTCAAAAAGATCTTTAGTAAATCAATGAATTCCTACTATTCTGATCTTCAAAACCACAAGAACAAGCATTCAGTTTCACATAGTAGGTGGAAGCAAATTAGTCAAGACAGGACAAAGAAGAAACCATCAGGATCAAAATTAAAGAATAGATTTAAGTTTGAACCATTTAACATCAGGAAATGCGCCTTTTAGACAAAGAGACATTCTTAACTTATTTTGAAGTGCTCAAGAGGTACCCACATGTGATAACATGCACATGTGACCAGACAGAAAACGTTTGGATTACAACACAGAAAAAAAAAAGATTGTTTTCTTCACATATTTGCTTTCTTGATGCCATATTACTGCTACTACTGAACAAGATCTGTCAAGAACAAGCTAGTCCTTTTTACACTGCAAAGAGCACAAACTATGGCAAGATAAATGCTATGGTTCAGAAATCCAAAAGGTAATCCAATTACAGTAACAGAGACAGAGTTCTTTCTGCACAGCATTTCCCATCTAGAGACTGATCAAAAACAGTCTAATCAAAACACAATGTGGGGAAGGAAAAAAAAAGTAGTTTTTCAAATATATTCCCTGTTTTGAAAACCTTGTATTGTGCTCGCACATTTAAATTGGACATATCTGCCTTCCATTACAAAGAATTTACGTTTTCACAGAAGTTCCTTTTTCGTTTTGCACAAAACATGAGAAAAAAATATATATATACTTTAACTAGTACAGCAAAGTTTTCTTTTACAGATTGTTGACCAGCCACTCTGTCTTTGTGAGTCTACTGCTGAGCCCAGGTGTCAGCTTTTATAAAGACATCTGTCCCGCCTGACATCTGAAAGCTTTGGAAGGTACTGATCCCAGAGGAGAGCACTTGTGTACCGATGACAGGCTGGATACCAAATACATCAGACACCAAGTGACTAAATCCTGTTGGATACAGACAAGAATGTGAAAAGGGACTTCAACAAAAAAAACAGACAAAACATCATACGGTTGCCTTGGTAGTACTAGCTTTAAAAAAAATATTTGTTAGATAGTAACAACATAAAATAATATAAAAATTAAAAACAGCAAGTAAGCATCCAGAAAAAAAATACATTTACAGTAAAAATGTACTGTTAGCTACAGCTACAGTGCTCAAACTCAACCATGCCCCCAACACTACCGCCACTCCCCTGCCCACGTGCCTTCATTTAACCCCAGGTAAGTGACGTCACCTCGTCGAACAGCTCCAGGCTGTACGTGTTGTCGTCATCGGCGAAGAACACCACGCCTGCGTCCCGCCTGCTGCGGTGCTGCCGGAGCCACGCGAGAGCCGCGTTCCGCTGCTCGGTGGCGCGTGGCATCCCGGTCCGTTTGAACCTGCGGGGTGTGAGCACGTGCAGGTGCGTGTACGGCACCCCGCAGCGCGCCAGGAAGCGCGCCACCAGCTCCGTGCGCGTCGCCGAGTCCTCCACGACGATCCAGTGGAGCCGGGGCACCTGGCGGAAGGCGTGGGCCAGCCGGGTCAGCTCGGCCTTCTGGACCGGCCGGGTGTAGGTCGGAGTGACGGCGTAGATGATGGGCAGCGCCGACTGGTTCTGCTGGCTGCCGGTCCGGGCGGTCCGCAGAGCCCTGCCGGTCCTCCAGGCTGCCGGAGTTCGGACGGTTCTTTTGCTGTCTATGTCAATCATGATGATGACGATGAGGACCCAGGGCAGCAGGATGAAGAACCGGCTGAAGAACACGGACTTCATGGTGAAGTTAGAGCCAACCCATCAGAGAGAGAGAGACTGAGCCGGACTCCAGAACCTTTAAATAAACAGCGAACTGGGTCCAAATCAAACTATCATCAGCATCCGCCGCACCCCCCACCCCTTCCCGGTGGAGCCCCCCTCCTCCTCCTCCTTCTGATGGGACTCCCGCACCTCCCGGGGTCGTCCTTCCTCCTCCGGATCTCTCTCTCTGACCCTCGCTCCCTCCCCGCTACATTCCCATGTTCACCCCGCCGCTCAGTGCGCGGTTTCCGGCGGCCCAGACCCGGACGTGTCGGTCGGACCTCCTCCCCCTCCTCCTCCTCCTCCTCTCTCCCCGCGTCGATGGAGCAGAGCCGAGAGCTGCCGAGGAGCATCCCAGGAAGGACGGAGAGAGCTGCTCACGGAGTGCTGCTCCTGAGTCTGAGGAGGAGAGGCAGGCAGGAGGGGAGGAGCAGGTGCAGAGAGGAGAGGAGAGGAGAGGAGAGGAGGGGTAGCTGGTGATGGAGAGGGAGGGAGGGAGTGTATCAGAGTCCTCAGAGAATGGAGTCAGCTGATAGAAAAACCCGTGAAGAGGAGCTGCTGCTGCTCAGGAACAAAGACTGATATCAAAATAACAAAGAGTGTGTGTGAAGGAGGGAGGGTGTGGGGCGTACATATACACACACACACACACACAATTTACTGACAAGTGAAATACAAACAAACTGTGTCCTGATACTGAAGCTACTGTGATGATTTCCGTGGGTTACACAGGCAGAAGAAGTTGCTCAGGATGTCAGGACCTTCCAATGATCCCCACACACATACCAGGAGGTTGAAAAATATCCATCCATCCATTTTCTTTACCCGCTCTTTCCATTCCGGGTCGCAGGCAGCCGGTGCCTATCTTCAGCAGTCACTGTGCGAGAGGCGGGGGACACCTTGGACAGGTCACAATTCCATCGCAGGGCCACATAGAGACAAACAACCATTCACACTCTCACTCACACCTAGGGACATTGTTAAGAGTTACCAATGAACCTAACATGCATGTTTTTGGTCTGTGGGAGGAAACCGGAGTACCCGGAGTAAACCCACATGTGCACAGGGAGAACATGTATCTCCACCCAGAAAGACCCCAGACCGGGATGAGATCCTGCAACCTTCTTGCTGGGAGGCGACAGCTCTAACCACTACGCCGCTGTGCCACCCGGTTGAAAAATAATGCCTATTTATTATTTAATGTCAGACTCCTGAAATAAGGGGCAAAGGTCCAACCTGAAAACCGAACTTGATATCCGGGGGCAGTTTATAATCCAAATTTGGCACGTGTGGCGTATTTTATTTTAAAAGCAACCATAACAGTTTAATCAGTTCTGTTTGTTTACTTGCTTCACTGTGAGCGTCAAACCTAGCAGTAAACTAATTCCAGACAGCTCATGTGGCATGAACAGCACATGATCTTGTGGTGCTTGATTTTGTGCATTGACTGTGTCAAACTCGTAACTGTCAAAATAAGAGCGTGGTAAATACCCACTGTGTGACAACGTAAAAATGGACACAAATAAACAAAACTTAGAGAACCTTTAAACAAACACCTTTCAGAAGTTTTCAAAACAGCTTAGCATCTGCGCATTGAATAAAATCCTTCACTTGTGCTAATTACCAATAAATGCTGTGTATAAACCCTTAAGCTCAAACGCAGATGCTTGACTAATTTTGCATCAGACATGAAACTCAAACAGTGTTATTATCATTGTCCTCCTCCATGAAAGACAGCAACCGTGCCATTCATGTGTGTGTGTATTTGTTTCTGTTAGCAAAATATTTCATGAACCAGTTGGAAAGAACTGAATGAAATTCCCAGAAGGTAATAAGTCATTTCGTAAATACAAAGTCACATATACGTCAAAATTGAATTACATGTGAGTTAAAACGGCTGTTAAATCAGTCTGGGTAGAAAAAGTCTAATAATTTTTAACAAAAGCTGAGAAAAACACAGCTTCATACTTTTTTTTTTTTTTTACTTGGTCTTTAAATGTTAATTTATGTGATAAAGATATCAAAACTGTCTCTATTCACTCTTGTTGGAGGCAGAATCAGATCACATGATGTACTTATTATTTATACTTTTAGATGTTTAACTGAATTGTTCACAGTCAGAAATAGGGGTACAGAAGAACTACATTTTGTCCCCCAGTGAACCATTTAGATTTATGTACCTTCTAAGGTTTAATATTGTGCCTCAAGGTGTTGTATCTTTATGTGGGCCTGAAAGGTACCTTTATGTTCCCAAGTAGTAAAAGATACATATATGTTCTGATTATTGTAAATCTTATGGGTACAATGTCAGGAGACTGTTTGGGTTTGATCAAAAAATTTAAAAAAGTATATTTAAGCACCCAGCCTGCCCTACTTTTTCACGTTTGGTTCCACTTTCACTTCAAGCTCGGGTCCTCTTCCTGAGGCCTGGGAGTTTTAGGGTTCTGCGCACCATCTCAGCTGCTCTGCACTCCTCTGGACAGAGATCTCTGAGGTTGTTCCAGGGATCTGATGGAGCCACTCGGCTGGACCACATTTATCCAGTCGGAATGACGTTCCAATGTCCTTGCTGTATCCTGGAGAGGTGGATCAGTGAGTGGATTAGTTTTGGCATACAGCTTGATGTTATCATGTAGAGGAGGTGACTGATGACTGTTCCACTTTGGAACCGGTGTCCGTAGCGATTCTTTGCAAAGATCTGGCTGAGAGATCTTAAAATGAAACTTTATATGTTATGTTTGGATTTATTCAACTAAGGCAGACATGGTGTGACCCAATGTACTGTTTTCTTGTTTTTTCTGTTTTTGTTGTTTTTACTGTAACTGACCAGCTAAAAACAGGGACTTAGCAGCTGATCTCCCATAGAAAACCATAGGGACTATAGGCCATGTATTATTTATGTTTTGTGCCCTTTAGTTAAGGTTTTTTGTTTGGATTAGGGCAATAAAGGCCTTCCTATTTTACAACAGATGAACTGTTCCTTTGACCAATGCCCAAGCTTCTTATACAACATCATTTCCTTTCTGTTAGTTTTTAAAACTACTCTGTCACTAAGTAGTCTGAACAAACGTCTGGAAGTTTTACTTATGGTGGTAAAAACAAATCAGTTATTTCTGTTAAACTGATGAGTCATGGTGAAGACTGACAAGTGTTAAGCTAAACAAGAGTACAGAAATAATACTGAAGACAGGTGAAGACAAGTGCAGACTGGTGAGGACAGGTGGAGACAAGTGGTAGAGAAAGGCGAAGACAGGTGACACTGGGGCATTCAGTTACAAAGATAATGTTTTAACACTAAGTACTGGGATGGAGAGAAAATCATGACTGTGTATGTCCATGTGTGTTCATGTGTGTGCAGGTCCATGTGTGTTCATGTCTGTGCAGGTCCATGTGTGTTCGTGTGTGTGCATGTGTGTCTATGTGTACATGTACTCATGTCTGCTTGTACACTCGTTTTTATGTGTGTGTGTCTGTGTACGTGGATACCATATGCGTGTGTGTGTTTGTGCATTTGTGCCCTGAAGTAGCAGATTTACTGTTCAACCATCAGAGTAAATTACTGCTGAGAAAGATAAAGCTGGATAGGAAGGGAGGGAGAGAAAGTATCACCAGCAGGGAAACAGAAAAAATGAAAAACACACATAAAAGAAAGAAAAAGCAACAACAGGAGGACAAAGGAAGGAGTGAATGAGGAAGAGGAGGTAGTGTTTCTTGGTGCAGAAACTTCCTGCAGTGTTTGAAGTCAGAGCTGCTGCAGAAACCCTGCGACCAGCTAAATGCAGTGCACCGGCTTCAACCTGCACATAAATCACTGCTGCAAATGCAATTATATGATAATTCACAGTACAATTCAATTCAGAGGTGCCATTCAGATCCACTCAGAAATAACAACGCCATCGCAACACATTTGTCAACAGCATTAGCATAGAAATGAGTCTGTGTCCAGCTCTCCTGCAGGTTGCTGACACGCTGTAAATATCTTGGGCTGGAATGAGACGTTGTCCTAAGGCACTGCTGGACATTTAAAGGAATAAAAAAAAAAAATCAGTTTAATACTCTGTTGGATGTTAAACAGGTCAGTTTGTGTCCAGTTTCTCTGTAGGTTGCTGACACACTGTAAATGTCCCAAGCTAGAAGGAGACCAGGCTTAGGGACGCCAATGGACATTTGGCTGGATCAGAACCAAAATAGTCAACAGTTTAATGCAATCAGTGTTCATTTAAATCTGGATCAAATGATTCATGCCAGGTGAAATGTGTTTGACTAAAACTGTACTTCAAGATGCTGAGAGGAAACAACACCCTCACATCACAATTCTTTTATTTTACTGTCTGAAAACACCAGTCTATCTGCTGGCATACTGAAACAATAATTGGAAAATACAAAACTACAGAACCCGTTTTCATCTGAATGGTTCTGGTTTGGCAGCAGACAGAGCCATCGAGTGGATAATTGTCCAACTGTCTGACTTGAAGTCTGTGTGGTGGATTAGAGCGGATAAATGACCCAAAAACATGAAAAATCTGCCAAACTTGGGAACAAACAATAAGAATATTTTCCCACTAATAAGGTTCAAGACCTACAACAGCATTTTAAAATCTCTTCAGAGCTTTTCAGCCAGAATAACAAGAGCAACAAACATTTCAGAGCAGAAAGATTTGGATCAGAATAGATCAGCCCCAATGTTTGAAACCCACCATTTTGCCAGGATTCACAGGATATAATCTGTTGCTGATAAACATTTTATACAACAAAGTGATTACAGATATTAATCACAGAGTTGACAATAAGTTTTTAATATTAATTCATGTTTCTGTAATAAATGTGACACAAGATAGCAGATTTTTTGCACAATCAATTCTACTTACATTAGAATCTGAATTAAGACATTAAACAAAAATATTCATTATATTGTCACTTGTTCAAGAAAAAAATATTGACAATTTTAAGACCCAAATTAAACAAAGTCCAATTCTAATTTAAGGTTCGTTTTTTTTAAGCGACACTCTCAAGCTTCTCCTGGGGGATCCCTAAGGATCCTTAAGTCAGGGAGGATAGACAACCCTCCAGCAAGTTCTGGTTCTGCCCCAGAAAACCTCCAAAGAGAGGTGCTAAGGAGGCATTCTGATCAGATGCCTGAAACACCCCAGTTGACACCTTTGAATGCAGAGGAGCAGTTCTACTCCCATCTCTCCCTGGATGGTGAATCTCCTCACCTTATCTCTAAGACATGGGTGGAAATCCTGGGGGGGTATCGGGGGGGTCAGAACCCCCCCACAATTTTGGGAAAGTGTAGATATGGGAGCCAAGACAGAGGAGACACAGAGAGGAGCAGTTACTGGAGGATAGAACAAAGAAAGAAGGGGCCTTTATCTACCAACTTCAATGTACAGGCTTTTAAAATCACAAAATAAAGTCTGAATATTTTTCTAGAAAAACATTGGTGCTTTAAGTGTTAAGTTTAAGTTATGATACCCACCTACTTCCAGGTTCATTCCTTATTTTAATAAATGAAAACTTAATTAATAAGAAATTCACTGTCAACCAAGTCTCTGGCAGCCTTCATAATAATCTGAATTAAATACTTAGGCATATATTAGCCTCAATTTATTAATAAGTGCTGCTTCTCCCCTACTCTGCAAGTAACATGCAGTGTGTTTGTGTTTTTTTATTAGTCAAACAAGTCAATAAATACAGCAGAAAAAAGGAAAAATGACACCCGATCATTTTTCAGACCAGGAACACACCCAGTAAGTAAGAAACGTTGTATTTTGAAAGGGAAAATAATACCCATTCATCCATTCATGTTCTTTACCTGCTTTTTCCATTGCAAGTCGCGGGGAGCCGCTGCCTATCTCCAGCAGTCACTGTGTGAGAGGCAGGGGACACCCTGGACAGGTCGCAAGTCGCAGGGGGGGAAGTTAATACAATTAAAAAAAAAAAAATGGCTGAAGTTTTTATGAAATTATTTGTCATGGTGTTATTAGGCAAAGCAACAGAGAACAGAGCTGGATGCAGA